>VHKM01001025.1:0-148337 GCA_007210695.1 Neogobius melanostomus
GCTGAGCGCAAAATGACCCGAATTCATCGGCCATGACAAACACCGTTAATCCTATTAGAAGTTTTTAATTTAACTTTATTCCACTTGTGTAATATCTGGGCAACGGGGTCGCTGCGATCAACTCCCTAGACTAGTTCTTCCAAATGCGAAGCACGAAATGGCCCTTTGGCGCTCAGATCAGCACTTCCAATATGCCGCCCTCCTGATGTTGGCCTCAGCAACCACGTAATATGTTTTTTGTTTGGCTTCACGTGACCAATCACTTGTACCAATTTGTTCGTCTACCGACAAACTAAAATTTTGGGATCATTGGGTTTGGCCATCAGCAATGTTAACGCTTTCAGGCGCGCTCACGCCCATTTTTTTATTTTACATTTGGAGATGTGAAGGTTTTTTTTTCACCTAATTGAATTTTGGAAAAATCAGACTTTTCGTCGGTGGGAAGTTACCGAAACTGGCTTTTTTAGGGGGAGAGGAAAAATAATAATAATAATTAAAGCCGCAACGCATTTAGACCACTCATTTCTCGTTTGCCGTTACGCCGTGCCGCACCCCCCCCATAACCGGGAGCGCTACTGCGCCACGTCACACCCTAGTCGAATTTATAAAAGAGCAAAAGGCAAGAAAATGGCCCTTCGCGCCAATTACTTACATTTCCAAATGGCCGCCCTCTTTGGTTGCCTGGCAACCATGCAACTACTTTTGTTCGGACTGTATGACGCCACGCTTACCAATTTGTTTGGCTGGCCTAAAGTTACAATCGGGTCGTTGCCATGCAACACGGTGGGAAAAGGGCGCTGCCTAATGACTTTTTTGTTGGGGTCACGTGGGATGTTGTGCCAATTCTTTTGTCACGACCAAAGTTTCAATTTTTTTCCTCATTCATTTTTTGTTGGTGCTCTACAGGGCGGCGCTATCTGCCATTTTCAAATCTCTATTATATCACAACATCCGCGGTCAGACTTGTACCAACAATTCAAGGTTCCGCTATAAATCGCACGCTTTGTGGCGAGTTTGATCTTTAAAGTGACGCGACCACGAAAAACGGACGCAATCATGGCTTGCCATGACACACCTTTAACTTATTAGAAATTTAATTAACTTTGGATTCCCATTGTTAAATGATCTGAACGAACGGGTCCCTCAACCTAGGACAGTTCTTCAAATGCGAGGGCACAAATGGCGCCTTCGGCACCAGATCACTGGCATTTTCCCAAAATGCCGCCCCTCTTGTTCCTAGCAACATGCATGTCTTTTTGTTCGGACTTCATTGACGCACAGTGGTACAATTGTTTGGCTACCGCCAAATTAACACGGGTCTTTGCCATGCACACGTAGAAACAGGCTGCCCCAATGACTTTTCGTTCGGTCAGTGACGGAATTCTCTGCCAAAAGTCTTGTCTACGACAAAGTTCAAATTTTTTTCCTCAATAATTTATTTGGTGCGATGAGCGCTTATCGCCCCATTTTCAAATTTCAATATCAAAAACATCCGGGTCGAGACTCACCAACATTAAAGTTTTCACTCAAATCGGCCACAGTATGTCGCGGATTATGACTGTTGAAGTCGGGGCGAGCGCTGAAAAATGGAACGCCGAATTCATGGCGTTGCCATGACAACACCGTTAATCCTATTAGACATTTTTAACTTTTTGATGTCCACTGTTGAGATGATCTGGACACGGAGTCGCTGCTTAAGCCCAGACGAGTTCAGTTAAAAATGCATCAGGCACGAAATGCGCCTTCGGCGCCAATCGCTCTTTCTCAATCATGCCGCCTCCTGAGTTGCTAGCCACCGCTTAATACTGTGTTATTTTTGGCTTCACATAACTAATCATCTGGCCGAATTTTTTTGCTACACGAAGTCCAATTTTCGGCATTCCCATAGCGGCAATGTAATTTGATTTCCAGGGCGCTGGCCGCCATTTTTGATTTTTATATTTTAATTAAGAATTTTTCACACCCGGTTAATTTGTGCAAAAATCAGATTTTCGTACATGGAATGGACTCTTGAGGGAGAAGAAAAATAATAATAGAATTAAAGCCGGCAAGCGGCATTTAGAGGCCCGCGAGGGTCTCGTTTGCCGGTTTGACGCCGGTGGCCGCACGCCGCCCCAATAAACCGGGAGGCGCTACCCGCCCTACCTGCCACACTACGGTCAGCTTTATAAAAGAGCAAAGGCAAGAAATGCGCTTCCCAGAACTACTTTTTCCCAATGCCCCTCCGTTTTGCTAGCAACCATGCAACGTACTTTTTATTCGGACAGTCATGACGCACGCGTGTACCAATTTTTGGTTGGTGCGCCAAAGTTGAACGCCGGGTCGTTGCCATAGCAACACGATGGGTAAAAGAGGCGTGGGCCATAATTGACTTTTTTTGTTCTGTCACGTGACGACGTCTGTGCCAAATTCTTCTGTCTACCGACAAAGTTCGATATCATTTTATTTGTGCTCTGCAGAGCCTATTCGCGCCATTTCAAATCTCTTATATCACAACATCGGGTCGGGACTTGACCAACATTCAAGTTCTCGCTTAAATTCGCCCGTCTTGTCGATTATGGACTGTTTAAATGTTGTGCGTAGCATCCGAAAACACGCCGGATTCATGGCGTTGCCATGACAACACCCGTTATCCATTTAGAAAGTTAATAACTTTGTTGTCCCACTTGTGTAGAGATCTGGACAACGGGATCCTTAGCGTTTCACGCCCTAGACGTAGTCTTCAAATGCAGAGGCACGAATATCCCTTCGCGCCAGATCACTCGATTTTTTCCCAAATGCCCTCTGTTGGCTTGCCTACAACCATGCAATTAACTTTTTTGTTCGACTTCATGACGCACGTCGTTACAATTTTTTTGGCTACCCAAAGTTACATATCGGTCTCTCCCATGGCAACACGGTGAAGAAAAGGGCTGCCCAAGACTTTTCGTTCGGTGTCAACTAGAACGAATTCTGTGCCAAATTTCTTTTGCTACACAATGTTCAAATTTTTTCCCATACTTTTTATTCTGGCATGGAGCCTATCGCGCCCATTTTCAAATTTCATATAATCAAAACATCCATTGGGCGAGACTTCGACCAACAAATTCAGGTTTCGCTCAAATCTGCCCAGATGTGCATTAGACGTTTAAGTCGGTGCGACGCTGAAAAATGGACCCGAATTCATTCGTCATACACACGTTAATCCTATTTAGAAATTTTTAATAACTTTAATTCACTTTTGTAGATGATCGAGAACGAATCTGCTGCTTCAACGCCCTAGGACAGTTCGTTAAAGCGAGGACGAAATGCGCCTCGGCGCCAGGATCGCTTTTGGCCCAATATGCCCCTCGATGGTGCGAGCAACCGCTTAAATTTTTGTTGCTTCACATGAACTAATCACTGTGCGAATTCTTTTTCGTCTACGACCGAAGTCAAGTTGTTCGCGGCATCTCCATAGGCGCAATGTAATTTTGATTTTCCAGGGGCGCTGGCGCGCCATTTTTTTGATTTTTTTATTATTTCTAAATGTGTAATTTCTTTCAGTGTATGACTTTTGTGCCAAAAATCATCTTTCTGTCACGTGGATAAGTACTTTGAGGGAAAGAAAAATAATGAATAATTAAAGCCGCAAGCGGCATTTAGAGGCCCTCGAGGGTCTCGTTTGGCCGGTTGAACCGCCGGGGGCCGCACGCCGCCCACATAACCGGGAGGCGGCTACCGCGCCCTTACCTGCACACTAAGTCGAATTATAAAAAGCAAATGCAAAGAAAGGCCCTCCGCCAATACTACATTTCCCAAAATGCCGCCCTCCTGTGTTGCCTAGCCAACCATGCAACTACTTTTTTGTGTCGACTGTATACGCACGCGTTTACCAATTTTGGTTGGCTCGCAAAGTTACATCGGTTTCCATGCACACGATAGGAAAAGAGGCGTGGCCCATGATTTGACTTTTTTTTCGGGATCACGTGAACGCACGTCTGTTGCCAAATTTCTTTTGTCTACGACAAAAGTTTGATCTTATTCTTCATTCATTTTATTTGTGTTGCTCTGCAGGACTCTATCTCCCATTTCAAATCTCTTATTATCAACAAATCATCCGGTCGACTTGACAACAATCACAGTTCCGCTTAAAATCCGGCCACGGTATTGTCGATTTATGACTTTTAAAGTGACGGCGAGCACAAAACGACGCCTAATCATGCGTTGCCATGACAACACTTTAACTCCTATTAGAAAGTTTTAAATAACTTTTGAGCCCAGCTGTGTAATATCTTGGAGCGACGGGAGTCGTACGCTTCAACGCCCTTAGACGAGTTCGTTTCAAATCGGAGGCACGATAATCGCCTTCGCACCAGATCACTGATTTTTCCCAAATGGCCGCCCTTCCTCGTTGTTGCCAGGCAACCATGCATTACTTTTTTGTTCGACTTCATAGCACGCGCTGTACCAATTTTGGTTGGCTGCGCCAAAGTTTGACATCGGGTCGTTGCCATGGCAACACGGCGCGAAAAGGGGCGTGGCCTCAATGACTTTTTTGTTTCGGGGTCAACGTGACGGGATGTCGTTGCAAATTTCTTTGTCTACGAAAAGTTCAAATTTTTCCTCATTAATTTTCATTGCGGAGGGGCGCTTATCGCGCCATTTCAATTCATTATCAAAACATCCGTCGAGACTCGACCAACAATTCAAGTTTCGCTCAAATCGCCACAGTATGTGCAAAGTATGATCGTTTGAAGCTCTGGCGAGCGCTGAAAATGACGCCGTAATTCATGCGTTGCCATGACAAACTGTTAACCTATTAGATTTTAATAACTTTGATTGTCCACTTGTAGCTATCTGACTAACGGGGTGCTGCGTTACAAAGCCTAGACGAGTCTTTAAATCGATTGCACAAATCGCCTTTCGGCGAATCGCTCTTCTGCCAAATGGCCGCCCTCCTGATGTTGCCTGCAAAATCCGGCGTAATATGTTGTTTGTCTTCCTGAACAATCAACTTGCCGATTTTTTCTGTCACAGAGTCAATTTCGGGCATCTCCATAGCGCATGTAATTTTGATTTCCAGGGCGCTGGCGCCATGTTTTGGATTTTTATTTTTAAATGTGAAGAATTTTTGTGTTTCACTTGTTGAATTTGTGGCAAAAAATCGGACTTTTCGTCAGTTGAAATATGACTTGAGGGAGAGAAAAATATAATAATAATTAAGCCGCAAGCTTGTCATTTAGGGCCCTCGAGGCTCGTTTGGGCCTTACGCGGTGGCCGACCCGCCACCCAATAACCGGGAGGCGCTTACGCGCCCACCTGCCACACTAGGTCGAATTATACAAAGAGCAAAGCAGAATGCGCCTTCGGCCCCAGTATCACTGTGATTTCCCAAAATGGCCGACCTCCTGTTGTGCCTAGCACATTACATTACTTTTTATTTCGGACAAGTCAATGACGCACCGTTTACCAATTTTTTGGCTGGCCAAAGTTGACACCGGGTGGTGCCCATGGCACACGATAGGAAAAGAGGTGGCCATGATTGACTTTTTTTATCGGATCACGTGACGCACGTCTGTGCCAAATTTCTTTGTTACGACAAGTTTGATCTTATTCTTATTTCCATTTAGATTTGTTCTCTGCAGGGCCTATCGCGCCCATTTTGAAATGTCTAAATCAAATACATCCGGATAGTTGACACTCGACAACGATCAAGTTACGCTCAAAATCCTTTCAGGTTTGTCAGTCAATGAGTCTTTAAACGCGCGAGTCTCTGGGAAACGACGCTGATTCATGCTTGCCATGACATACACCGTTAATCCTATTAGAAATTTTTAATAACTTTTATGTCCCACTTGTTGTGCTATCTGGATCGAACGGGGAGTCCTTGCGCTATTCAACCCCTAGGAGATTCGATTCAAATGGAGAGCATGAATGGCGCCTTCGCGCCCCACATACTACAATTGTTCCCAAAATGCCGAACCTCCTGTTGGTTGCCTAGCAACATTAATTACTTTTTCGACTTCATACCAGGTTACCATTTTTGGTTGGCTGCGCCCAAAGTTGACATCGTTCTTGTGCCATAGAAACGGTGGAAGGCTGGCCTCAATGACGTTTTTTTCTGTTCACGTGACGATTGTCTGGTGCCAATTTCTTTGTCTACACAAGCTTAAATTTTCCTCATTCCTCTCCTTTATTTCGCTGCTCTGCAGGGCTGCCTACCGCCCATTTTCAAATTCCACCATCACAACATCCCCTCCGGGTCGACACTCGACAAACGATTCAGTTTCGCTCAAACCAAGTCTATGTGGAGTTATTACTGTTTGAACCGCGCGGAGCGCTAAAAATGGACTCCGAATCATCTTGCCAGGACAAACCTAATCCTATTACAATTTTAATAAACTTTTATGTCCACTTGTGTTAGATTTATTGGATCACCGGGGATCCTGCGTTCAAACGCTAGGACGAGTTCGTTCAACATCCGATGGCACGAAAATGCGCCTTCGGCGCCAGACGCCTCTTGGCCAATATCCCCCTCCTTTGCCTCTAGAAACGCAATATCTTTTTTGTTTGGCTCACGACCAATCACTGGCCGAATTTTTTCGTCTACGACTAACTAAAATTGTTCGGGGGATTCGGATTTTGAGGGGTCTGGCCATAGGCGCAATGTTAACGTGGTTTTTCCAGGGGCGCTGACGCACCATTTTTGAATTTTTACATTTGGAGATGTGAAAGTTTTATTTTTCACCTAATTGAATTTGGGCAAAAATCAGGACTTTTCATCAGTGGGAAGTTGCCGAAACTGGCTTTTAGGGGGAGAGGAAAAAATAATTAAAGCCGCAAGCGCATTTAGAGGCCCTCGAGGGTCTCGTTTGCCGGTTGACGCCGGTGGCCGCACCCGCCCCAATAACCGGAGGCGCTTCCGCGCCCTACGTGGTTATGATGTCGCTGCCACCCTCGGTCGAGTTGTAAAAGAGCAAAGGCAAGAAATGGCGCCTTTGGCGCCAGATCACTCCATTTTTCCCCAAAATGGCCGACCTCCTGTTGGTTGCCTAGCAACCACGTAAAGTACTTTTTGTTCGGACAGTCATGACGCACGCGTGTACCAATTTTGTTTGCCTGCTCCAAAGTTACATCAGGTCGTTGCCAAGTTGGATTTATCTTCATTCATTTTGATTGGTGCTCTGCAGGGGGCGCATCGCGCCATTTTCAAATGTCCTAAATCACAACATCTGGGTCGACCACTCGACCAACGATGAAGTTACGCTCAAATCGGCTTCAGTTTGTGAGAGTTATGACTGTTTAAACACGGCGGCGAGTGCTGAAAACGGACGCCGACTTCATGGCGTTGCCATGACAACACCGTAATCCTATTAGAAAGTTTTAATAACTTTTGATTTCACACTTGTTAGATGATCTGGAGCGAATGGGAGTCGCTGCGTTCAACGCCTAGGACGAGTTCGTTCAAATGGGAGTGCACGAAATGACGCCTTCGGCGCCAGATTACTACATTTTTCCCAAAATGGCCGCCCTCCTGTTGGTGCCTAGCAACCATGTAATGTACTTTTTTGTTTGGACTGTGTGACGCACACGTTACCAATTTTGGTTGGCTGCGCCAAAGTTACATCGGGTCGTTGCCATGGCAACACGTTGGGGAAAGGGGCGTGGCCTCAATGACTTTTTGTTCGGGGTCACGTGACGGATGTCTGTGCCAAATTCTTTTGTCTACGACAAAGTTCAGTTTGTTCCCTATTCATTTTTATTTGATGCTCTGCAGGGGCGCTATCGCGCCCATTTTCAAATTTCATATATCAAAACATCCGGGGTCGACGACTCGACCAACGATTCAAGTTTCGCTCAAATCGGCCACAGTATGTGCGAGTTATGACTGTTGAACGTGGCGCGAGCGCTGAAAATGGACGCCGAATTCATGCGTTGCCATGACAACACCGTTAATCCTATTAGAAAGTTTTTAATAACTTTTGATGTCCCACTTGTGTAGATGATCTGGAGCGAACGGGGAGTCGCTGCGTTGAACGCCCTAGGAGAGTTCGTTCAAATGCGAGGCACGAAATGGTGCCTCGGCGACAGATTACTCAATTTTCCCAAAATGGCCGACCTCCTGTTGGTGCCTAGCAACCATTAATGTACTTTTTTGTTCAGACAGTCATGACGCACGCGTGTACTAATTTTGGTTTGGCTGCGACAAAGTTGACATCGGGTCGTTGCCATGGCAACACGGTGGGAAAAGGGCGTGGCCTCAATACGTTTTTGTTCGGGTCACGTGACAGATGTCTGTGCCAAATTTCGTTTGTCTACGACAAAGTTCAATTTTTTCCTCATTCATTTTATTTGGTGCTCTGCAGGGGCGCTATCGCGCCCATTTTCAAATTCATATATCAAAACATCCGGGGTCGACGACTCGACCAACGATTCAAGTTTCGCTCAAATCGGCCACAGTTTGTGCGCGTTACGACTCTTTGAATCGCGGCAAGCGCTGAAAATGGACGCCGAATTCATGCCGTCGCCATGACAACACCGTTAATCCTATTAGAAAGTTTTAATAACTTTTGATGTCCCACTTGTGTAGATGATCTGGAGCGAACGGGGAGTCGCTGCGTTCAACGCCCTAGGAGGAGTTCGTTCAAATGCGAGGGCACGAAATGGCGCCTTCGGCGCCAGATCGCTCTTCTGGCCAATATGGCCGCCCTCCTGATGGTTGCCTAGCAACCACGTAATATGTTTTTTGTTTGGCTTCACTGACCAATCACTGTGCCGAATTTTGTTCGTCTACGACGAAGTAAAATTTCGGGATTTCGGGATTTTGGGGGTCTGGCCATAGGGCGCAATGTTAACGCTGTTTTCCAGGGGGCGCTCACGCGCCATTTTTTGAATTTTTTAATTTTGGAGATGTGAAGGTTTTTTTTTCACCTAATTGAATTTTGGGCAAAAATCAGGACTTTTCGTCAGTGGGAAGTTGCCGAAACTGGCTCCGGGGGGGAGAAGAAAAATAATATAAAATTAAGCCGCAAGCGGCATTTAGAGGCCCTCGAGGGTCTCGTTTGGCCGGTTGACGCCGGTGCCGCACGCCGCCCCAATAACCGGGAGGCGCTGCCGCGCCCTACCTGCCACACTAGGTCGAGATTGTAAAAGAGCAAAGGCAAGAAATGGCGCCTTCGCGCCAATCACTCAATTTTCCCAAAATGGCCGACCTCCTGTTGGTTGCCTAGCAACCATGTAATGTACTTTTTTGTTCAGACTTCATACGCACGCGTGTACCAACTTTGGTGTGGCTGCGCCAAAGTTGGCATCGGTTCGTTGCCATGGAAACACGGTGGGAAAAGGGCGTGGCCTCAAGTTTTTTGTTCGGGTCACGTGACGGATGTCTGTGCCAAATTTCTTTTGTCTACGACAAAGTTCAAATTTTTTCCTCATTAATTTATTGGTGCTGTGCAGGGGCGCTATCGCGCCCATTTTCAAATTTCATATATCAAACATCCGGGGTCGACGACTCGACCAACGATTCAAGTTCGCTCAAATCGGCCACAGTATGTGCGAGTTACGACTCTTTGAACGCGGCGGCGAGCGCTGAAAATGGACGCCGAATTCATGGCGTTGCCATGACAACACGTTAATCCTATTAGAAAGTTTTAATAACTTTGATGTCCCACTTGTGTAGATGATCTGGAGCGAACGGGGAGTCGCTGCGTTCAACGCCCTAGGAGTAGTTCGTTCAAATGCGAGGGCACGAAATGGCACCTTTGGCGCCAGGTCACTCGATTTTTCCCAAAATGGCCGACCTCCTGTTGGTTGCCTAGCAACCATGTAATGTACTTTTTGTTCGACAGTCATGACGCACGCGTGTACCAATTTTGGTTTGGCTGCGCCAAGTTGACATCGGGTCGTTGCCATGGCAACACGGTGGGGAAAGGGCGTGGCCTCAATGACTATTTTGTTCGGGTCACGTGACGGATGTCTGTGCCAAATTTCTTTGTCTACGACAACTTAAATTTTTTCCCTATTAATTTTTATTTGGTGCTCTGCAGGGGCGCTATTGCGCCCATTTTCAAATTTCAGATATCAAAACATCCGGGGTCGACGACTCGACCAACGATTCAAGTTTCGCTCAAATCGGCCACAGTTTGTGCGAGTTATGACTGTTTGAACGCGGCGGCGAGCGCTGAAAATGGACGCCGAATTCATGGCGTCGCCATGACAACACCGTTAATCCTATTAGAAAGTTTTTAATAACTTTTGATGTCCCACTTGTGAGATGATCTGGAGCGAACGGGAGTCGCTGCGTTCAACGCCCTAGGACGAGTTCGTTCAAATGCGGGCGCACGAATTGGCGCCTTCGGCGCCAGATCGCTCTTCTGGCCAATATGGCCGCCATCCTGATGGTTGCCTAGCAACCGCGTAATATGTTTTTTGTTTGGCTTTACGTGACCAATGACTGTGCCGAATTTTTCGTCTATGACGAAGTAAATTTTCGGGATTGGGGATTTTGGGGGGTCTGGCCATAGGGCGCAATGTTAACGCTGTTTTTCCAGGGGGCGCTGACGCGCCATTTTTTTGATTTTTACATTTTGGAGATGTGAAGGTTTTTTTTTCACCTAATTGAATTTTGGGCAAAAATTCAGGACTTTCGTCGGTGGGAAGTTGCCGAAACTGGCTTTTTAGGGGAGAAGAAAAAAAATAATAATATTAAGAAGAAAAACCCATACAATAACAATATAGCGCGCGAAGCGGCGCATATTTATATATTCGGAAAGGTCTCACGTCCAGTAATCCACCCGTGAGTTCAATGTCAAATACGAGCGCGTTGCGCTCGACTTTTACCTCTTCTTTTCAATATTTCCCAATGGGGTTTTTTCGTATTTTTGTGCGAGCAGAAGCAAATATGCCGCTTTCGCGGCAAAGACCTATATTATCGGATAGGCCTCGATGCCCTGAGTCACTCTAACAGTGTTTTGGTGCTGGTGAGTGGCCATGGTCGATGACGAGCGCGTTGCGCTCGTCATCGACTTCTTTCTTGTCCATGTTGCGCCTTGCCTGTGGTTTCACTTTTTTATTCGAGCAGCAACAAATATGCCGCTTCGCGGCACACGCTTATATCACCGGACTGGTTGGGTGCCGGGAGTCTCGTTATTACTGTGTAATGCATGGGGAGCGCTCCGCGCTCTGTTTCTTGAGCGCTCCGCGCTCTTTTAGGGACGTGCGCGTAGCGCACGTCTTTCGTCAGTGCGCTCCGCGCACTGCCTGTACAATAACAACAGGCCCGGACCCTGTCAGGCTCTCGGGCCTAATTAAAGCCGCAAGCGCATTTAGAGCCCTCGAGGGTCTCGTTTGGCCGGTGACGCCGGTGGCCGCACACCGCCCCAATAACCGGAGGCGCTGCCGCGCCTACCTGCCACACTAGGTTGAAATGATAAAGAGCAAGGCAAGAAATGGCGCCTTCGCGCCAGATGGCTCGATGTTTCCCAAATGGCCGACCTCCTGTTGGTTGCCTAGCAACCACGTAATGTACTTTTTTGTTCGGACAGTCATGACGCACGCGTGTACCAATTTTGGTTGGCTGCGCCAAAGTTGACATCAGGTCGTTGCCATGGCAACACGGTGGGAAAAGGGGCGTGGCCCCAATAACTTTTTTGTTCGGGTCACGTGACGGATGTCTGTGCCAAATTTCGTTTGTCTACGACAAAGTTCAATTTTTTCCTCATTCATTTTTATTTGGTGCTCTGCAGGGGCGCTATCGCACCATTTTCAAATTTCTATATCACAACATCCGGGGTCGAGGACTCAACGAACGATTCAAGTTTCGTTCAAATCGGCCACAGTATGGCGAGTTACGAGTCTTTGAACGCGGTGGCGAGCGCGGAAAATGGACGCCGAATTCATGGCGTTGCCATGACAACACCGTTAATCCTATTAGAAAGTTTTTAATAACTTTGATGTCCCACTTGTGTAGATATCTGGAGCGAACGGGGAGTCGCTGCGTTCAACGCCCTAGGAGGAGTTCGTTCAAATGCGAGGGCACGAAATGGCGCCTTCGGCGCCAGATCGCTCTTCTGGCCAATATGGCCGCCCTCCTGATGTTGCCTAGCAACCGCGTAATATGTTTTTTTGTTTGGCTTCACGTGACCAATCACTGTGCCGAATTTTTCGGCTACGACGAACTAAAATTTTTGGGCATCTCCATAGGCGCAATGTAATCTTGATTTTCCAGGGGGCGCTGACGCGCCATTTTTAAAATTTTTGAATGAAACTTATTGACACTGTGTATCGCCGTGATTTTGAATTTTGGGCAAAAAATGGGGAGTTTCGTCGACGACTCGTCGAGTTATTCCAAAAAAACACGGATAGAAGAAAAATAAGAAGAAGAAGAAAAACCCATACAATAACAATATAGCGCCGCCTTCGGCGGCGCATATTATATATTCGGAAAGGTCTCACGTCCAGTAATCCAACCGTGGGGTTTATTGTCAAATACGAGCGCGTTGCGCTCGGCTTTTACCTCTTCTTTCTCAATATTTCCCAATGGATTTTTTTTTGTATTTTGTGCGAGCAGAAGCAAATATGCCGCTTTCGCGGCAAAGACCTATATTATCGGATAGGCCTCGATGCCCTGAGTCACTCTAACAGTGTTTTGAGTGCTGGTGAGTGGCCATGGTCGATGACGAGCGCGTTGCGCTCGTCATCGACTGCTTTCTTGTCCATGTTGCGCCTTGCCTGTGGTTTTCACCTTTTTTATTCGAGCAGCAACAAATGTCGTCAGTGCGCTCCGCGCACTGCCTGTACAATAACAACAGGCCCGGACCCTGTCAGGCTCTCGGGCCTAATAAGAATAGAAAAACCCGTACAATAACAATATATATTCGGAAAGGTCTCACGTCCAGTAATCCAACCGTGGGGTTCATTGTCAAATATTACCTCTTCTTTCTCAATATTTCCCAATGGATTTTTTTTTCGTATTTTGTGCGAGCAGAAGCAAATATGCCGCTTTCGCGGCAAAGACCCATATTATTGGATAGGGCTCAATGCCCTGGTCACTGTATTAGTGTTTGAGTGCTGGTGACTGCTTTCTTGTCCATGTTGCGCCTTGCCTGTGGTTTTCACCTTTTTTTCTTCGAGCAGCAACAAATGTGCCGCTTTCGCGCACACGCTTATATCACCGGACAGGTCGGGTGCCGGGAGTGTCGTTATTACTGTGTAATGCATGGGGAGCGCTCCGCGCTCTGTTTCTTGAGCGCTCCGCGCTCTTTTGGACGTGCGTCTTTTGGGACGTGCGTCTTTCGTCAGTGCGCTCCGCGCACTGCTTGTACAATAACAACAGGCCCGGACCCTGTCAGGCTCTCGGGCCTAATAAGAAAAACCCGTACAATAACAATATAGCGCCGCCTTCGGCGGCGCATATTATATATTCGGAAAGGTCTCACGTCCAGTAATCCAACCGTGGGTTCATTGTCAAATACGAGCGCGTTGCGCTCGACTTTTACCTCTTCTTCTCAATATTTCCCAATGGATTTTTTTTTCGTATTTTGTGCGAGCAGAAGCAAGTATGCCGCTTTCGCGGCAAAGACCTATGTTATCGGATAGGTCTCGATGCCCTGAGTCACTGTAACAGTGTTTTGAGTGCTGGTGAGTGGCCATGGTCGATGACGAGCGCGTTGCGCTCGTCATCGACTGCTTTCTTCTCCATGTTGCGCCTTGCCTGTGGTTTTCACTTTTTTTATTCGAGCAGCAACAAATGTGCCGCTTTCGCGGCACACGCTTACATCACCGGACAGGTCGGGTGCCGGGAGTGTCGTTATTACTGTGTGATGCATGGGAGCGCTCCGCGCTCTGTTTCTTGAGCGCTCCGCGTTGCGCTCGTCATCGACTACTTTTTATCCATGTTGCGCCTTGCCTGTGGTTTTCACCTTTTTTTATTCGAGCAGCAACAAATGTGCCGCTTTCGCGGCACACGCTTACATCACCGGACAGGTCGGGGTGCCGGGAGTGTCGTTATTACTGTGTAATGCATGGGAGCGCTCCGCGCTCTGTTTCTTGAGCGCTCCGCGCTCTTTTTTCGGGACGTGCGCTATGCGCACGTCTTTCGTCAGTGCGCTCCGCGCACTGCCTGTACAATAACAACAGGCCCGACCCTGTCAGGCTCTCGGGCCTAATAAGAAAAACCCATACAATAACAATATAGCGCCGCCTTCGGCGGCGCATATTTATATATTCGGAAAGGTCTCACGTCCAGTAATCCAACCGTGGGTTTATTGTCAAATACGAGCGCGTTGCGCTCGTATTTACCTCTTCTTTCTCAATATTTCCCAATGTTTTTTTTTTCGTATTTTTGTACGAGCAGAAGCAAATATGCCGCTTTCGCGGCAAATACCTATATTATCGGATAGGCCTTGATGCCCTGAGTCACTGTATTAGGGTTTTGAGTGCTGGTGAGTGGCCATGGTCGATGACGAGCGCGTTGCGCTCGTCATCGACTGCTTTCTTGTCCATGTTGCGCCTTGCCTGTGGTTTTCACCTTTTTTCATGCGAGCAGCAACAAATGTGCCGCTTTCGCGGCACACGCTTACATCACCGGACAGGTCGTGGTGCGGGAGTGTCGTTATTACTGTGTAATGCATGGGGAGCGCTCCGCGCTCTGTTTCTTGAGCGCTCCGCGCTCTTTTTGGGACGTGCGCTACGCGCACTGCCTGTACAATAACAACAGGCCCGGACCCTGTCAGGCTCTCGGGCCTAATAAGAAGAAAAACCCATACAATAACAATATAGCGCCGCCAAAGGCGGCGCTATATTGTTATTGTATTCGGAAAGGTCTCACGTCCAGTAATCCACCCGTGAGGTTCATTGTCATGTACGAGCGCGTTTGCGCTCGTCTTTTACCTCTTCTTTTCAATAATTCCCAATGGGTTTTTTTTCGTATTTTGTGCGAGCAGAAGCAAATATGCCGCTTTCGCGGCAAAGACCTATATTATCGGATAGGACTCGATGCCCTGAGTCACTGTAACAGTGTTTTGAGTGCTGGTGAGTGGCCATGACTGCTTTCTTCTCCATGTTGCGCCTTGCCTGTGGTTTTCACTTTTTTTTATTCGAGCCGCAACAAATGTGCCGCTTTCGCGGCACACACTTTTATCACCGGACAGGTCGGTGTGCCGGGAGTGTCGTTATTACTGTGTAATGCATGGGGAGCGCTCCGCGCTCTGTTTCTTGAGCGCTCCGCGCTCTTTTTTCGGGACGTGCGCTATGCGCACGTCTTTCGTCAGTGCGCTTTGCGCACTGCCTGTACAATAACAACAGGCCCGGACCCTGCCAGGCTCTCGGGCCTAATAAGAAAAACCCATACAATAACAATATTTATATATATTCGGAAAGGTCTCACGTCCAGTAATCCACCCGTGAGGTTCATTGTCAAATACGAGCGCGTTGCGCTCGACTTTTACCTCTTCTTTTTCTATATTTCCCAATGGTTTTTTTTCCGTATTTTTATGCAAGCAGAAGCAAATATGCCGCTTTCGCGGCAAAGACCTATATTATCGGATAGGCCTCGATGCCCTGAGTCACTCTAGCAGTGTTTTGAGTGCTGGTGAGTGGCCATGGTCGATGACGAACGCAACTGCTTTCTTGTCCATGTTGCGCCTTGCCTGTGGTTTTCACTTTTTTTTATTCGAGCAGCAACAAATGTGCCGCTTTCGCGGCACACACTTATATCACCGGACAGGTCGGGGTGCCGGGAGTGTCGTTATTACTGTGTAATGCATGGGGAGCGCTCCGCGCTCTGTTTCTTGAGCGCTCTGCGCTCTTTTAGGGATGTGCGCTACGCGCACGTCTTTCTTCAGTGCGCTCTGCGCACTGCCTGTACAATAACAACAGGCCCGGACCCTGTCAGGCTCTCGGGCCTAATTAAAGCCGCAAGCGGCATCGAACGGCCCTCGTGGGCCGTGCCTCCTTTAGCCACGCCTGTGTAACCCTACCGAGGGTGCTAACATGCCTCGTACATTTTATTGCCCTGATGTGCCATTAATCTTTGTCAGTAAACATCAAAAGTACATTTTTAGCCTCTCCATTAGAATAATGGCTCCAACCTGCAGAGGGCGCTGGCGCGCCCCAAATCTTTTTTATTTCACAAGCAGCATCGGACGGCCCTGGTGGGCCGTACTTCAATGACCACTGTCCACAAGCTCCTTACAGAGGGCGCTAACGCGCTGTGATTGTGTATAATGTGAGATTTATGTGTCAGTCCCATTAGGATAACATGGGGGCCCCGGGCGTCACCATGGCAACACCGTACAAAATACGGTATGGGTCCCATTGGCTTTTCTGACCGGGATACCATCAACTATTTTTGTGCCGAATTTTATCCGTTTCAGAGAAACTAATTTTTTTCTCATAATGCATTTTTCTTCTGCACCTGGAGGGGGCGCTATCGCGGCCAATGTCACTTTTTGACATTTGTTGTGTCCGGGGGTGAAAGGTCAATAAAATGTATATTTCCGACGTGGTCACCGGTTGGATGGATCCATCAGGGACTAGCGGCGAGTTTACCGGCTGCGCCGCTCTGCCCTCTCCGCCGCACGGGAGGCCCCCGTCAATCGGGTATTTGGACGAGGACGCCTTCCAGGATAGCCGTGGAGCGCTGTTTCACCGGGGTTCATCGTGCGCATTAAACTGTGCCGTGAAAACTTCAGCGCAAGGGAGTGTTATCATCAGTCCACAAACAGTTGAAAGGAGTGGCAGCGGCGATAGTACAGCAGGGACGGCATGGTTGAAAGCTGGCACTTGTACGGATCTTACCGGAACGGCCGGATTGCTAACCTCCAACTGTCAGACCCTTCCTACAACGGCAAGTAAAATCCGAGCCCCATCTTCTCTTTCTTGTAAGTTTGAGCACCGTGCAACAGGTGACAGCACAGAAAATGTAAAGCTACTTGCAAATAACGTCAACACTAGTAACAGGAAACTGCCAAATCCCGCAATAATAAAACACCGGAAACTCAGGGTATTTCAGACAGTTAATAATTCTAAATTAATTTGGGACTCAAGATCCAAACCAAAAGGCATTCTATGTGCACATTTAAATATACGAAGTATCAAGTCAAAAAATGATCAAGTCCGCCATCTACTTACTGACTCTAATATTGACTTTCTATGCTTTTCTGAGACATGGCTTCATGAAACCTCACCCTCTGCCATAACATCAGACAGGGTTCCAAGGGAGGGGGGGTCATGATTTATGCCAAGGACTCATTTAACTGTAAAGAAATTCATGTCGCAGATGAGAATGATTTGGAATTTCTTGGTTTAAATGTAACTTTGTCACAGCAAATGTTAGTTATAGACCTCCTTCTTCAAATGTAGATTTTTATGAAAACCTGGACATTTTATTAAAACAACTCAACCCTGCAAAAGAACTTATAATATTGGGTGACCTAAATGTTAATTGGGAAGTCAAGCAAATCAGGAAAAACTTGAAAAAGCTTTCACAAACAGGCCAGAAAGGATTTTGAAATCATACAATATGCTTACTGGATTGTCTGATCACAATCTCATAATGGTCACCAGAAAACTAAATAAAAAACGTTTTAAATCTTTGCCAGCCACAGAATCCTTTAGGATACCAAAGCAGGAACAACAAACCTTCATAGATTCAATCCATGGTGTAAATTGGGATGAATTACTCTCTGGCATAAACTTGGACAAGGACTGTTCTCAATTCTCTAACAAAATACAGCAAATTATTACACAATTTACACGGAAAATTAAATTAAGAGCTAAAAAAAATGGTCTTCCCTGGTTAAATGAATCTATTTTGAAATTGATGAAAGAACGAGATCATTCCTTGAAGTTGGCTGTAAAATCAGGATATAACAGGAATCAATTTATCTCTTTAAGAAACAGAGTAGTGAAAGAAATAAGAAAATCTAAAGCTGACTTTTTCATCACTGCTTTGAAAAGTGCACGTGGAAATTCTAAAATAACCTGGCATTATATCAAAAAATTGACAGGCGACTCCCACAAAAGTAAGACAAAACAAATGCAAATTGAATTAAATGGAGACATTTCAACAGAACCCAAGGTAATTGCTGATGCCTTTAACAATTACTTTATTGAATCTGTAGCAGAAATCTCTAAGAACTTTACAGTAAAACAAAAAAAGAATACTCATTGTCTGCAACACAGTCTTTTTTCATAACAAACATCACTGAGACCAAAGTCATTAACATAATTAAAACTCTCAAAGCATCTAAGGCCAGGGATGTCTTTGGAATGGATACAAACATGCTTAAAGATTCAGGATCCGCTCTGGCTACTCCCATTGCTTCCATCATTAATCTCTCAATTTCCAGTGGTCACTTTCCAAAGGCCTGGAAATCTGCTATTGTTACACCAGTTTATAAATCTGGTGTTTCAACCTCTCTGAATAACTACCGACCCATAAGCATTCTTCCGACCATTTCCAAAGTTGCAGAAAAATGGGTGGCCGAGCAGGTTGTCCAGTATTTAAACAGTAGCTCCCCCTCTTTCCACGCCATGCAGTTTGGTTTCAGATCCAAACACTCCACTGAAACGGCTACATGCCTTTTATTGAGAAAATAAAATCTTCTCTTGACAAGGGTGCAGTAGTAGGGGCGGTATTCTTGGATCTCAGGAAAGCTTTCGACACAGTAAACCACTCTGTTCTACTTACTAAGCTCTCACAGTTTAATTTCTCTCGTGACACTGTGAGCTGGTTTGAATCTTACCTGCATGATCGTACACAATCTGTATTAATTAACAGCAAGTCTGAGTCTCTTAGGCTAACCACCGGGGTTCCTCAGGGCTCAATATTAGGCCCCCTCTTATTTAGCCTTTATATTAATGATCTACCTACTGTCTGCTCTGAAGTTGAATGTTTGATGTATGCAGATGACACCGTTTTATTTGTTCACAGTCGCTCAAAGGACATTGTTGCTGCAAAACTCACTAAAGCAATGACTCTTGTCACATCCTGGCTGCAGGAGAACTGCCTGCAGCTAAATATTTCAAAAACTGTAGGTATGTTTTTCAGTAAAACCAATAGAGTCTCATTTAATCCCGACATACTAGTTGCTGGAAAAAAATTACAAATTGTAAATCAATACAAATATCAGTAATCGATTCACACCTCTCCTTTAAAGCCCATATTGACAAATTATGCAAAAATATTAAATTTAATCTCGCAAATTTCCGCTCAATCCGTAATGAAATGTCAACCGAAGCTGCAATAATTTTTCTACATTCCATGATTCTCAGCCACTTTAACTACTGCCTAACAAGTTGGTCTCAGGCAAGTCAGAGCGCCAAAAGACCTTTGGAAACATTATACAAACAAGCCATTAAAGTCATGGACAAAAAACCAAGACACTATCATCACTGTGTAATTCTAAAAAAGTATAGTCTTTTAAACTGGGACAGTCTCCATAGATTTGCAGATCTGAGTCTCATATACAAAGTAACACATGATTTAGCCCCAGCTCCACTGGCAGAGTTAATCAGCCAAAGAAACAGCTCTGAGCGCGTCACTCGAGGCTCTGTAAGAGGCGACTGTGTTATCCCTCTGCGCAGGAGCGCTTTCAGTCGCTCGGCCTGGTCAGTGAGGGGCGCCGCTGAGTGGAACTCAATGCCTGAGGAGGTTAAACAGCTAACCACTTACAAGGCCTTTACGAAAAAATTGAAACATTGGCTCATTAACATGTACGTCTGCCAACATTAATAGCTGAGCATGTTATGCTGTATTGTATATTTGAATAACGTATCCTTTTAAACAAGTGTTTTGTGTGTTTTATATTGTAATCAGGTACTGTGTGCCTTAGCTATTTACAGTGCCATTTATGTTGTTGTTATTGAAGTGTCAATGTATTATCAAGCTTGTATTTTAATGCCTTTTACATCTTGGCCAGGGACTACAGATGAAAATAGCCTTCTGGCTAATTCTGGCTTTTTTAACCATGTTTGTTCATGTGTTACATGAAATTGCACTGTCCCCTTTCAAATAAACCAGATTCAGATTCAGATTCATTTTATTGGCCATTTGCAGTTTAAACAACCACATTGGAAAAAAATGTGCAAAGAGCTCAAAGTGCGATATGCCAAACACATAAAAAGACACAAAATAAGACCATATAAAAAACAGAACAAACAATGCCACATTAAAAGCTTAAATATAAAATACTGTACAATAAAAGTCCATACAAATAAATAAATAAATAGAAGTGCCTTGTTTAAGGTGCCTTGTTTAAAGTGATCACAGCTTGAGGAAAGAAACTGTTAAGATGGCGTTCAGTAGAACATATGACAGAGCGATACCTTCTCCTGAGGGAAGCATCTCAAACAAGGCCTTAGCAGGATGACCTGAGGCATCATTAGCGAGTTGTAAAGCTCGATTCAAGAGTCGAGCTTTATATATGGCCTCCAGGAGCGGCAAAGTGCAGCCAATGGTCCTGCTGGCTGAGCGAACCACTCTGTTCAAAGCCTTCTTCTCTTTCAGAGTGAGATTACCAAACCACACGGTAATACAACTGGATAGGACACTCAATTACACAATGATAAAAGTTCAAAAGAATCCTAGTATTTTTAGTAAACTCTCGAAGCCTGCGTAAAAAGAAGAGGCGCTGTCTCGCTTTCTTAGCAGTGTTCATCGTATTTGAGCTCCAATTCAAGTCATGAGAAAGAGTCACACCCAAGAATTTACATTTCTCAACAATCTGCACATCAGAATCATGGATAGTAATAGGCAACTGATTCCTATTGTGACAAAAATCAATGACAAGTTCACATGTTTTGAAGTGTTCAAAAGCAGGTTGTTTTCTCTACTCCATTGAACAACATTCTCCACCTCCACACGGTAATGAGATTCATCGTTTGAACTGATCAGCCCAATGATGGTTGTATCATCAGCATATTTGATTATCACATTTTTATCATGAGATGCGACAAGGTCATGAGTATACAATGTGAACAGCAGGGGGCTCAAAATACACCCCTGTGGGGAACCAGTGCTAACAAACAGCTCATCAGAAATACAACCATTGATTTTGACCCTTTGTGGTCTACAAGTCAGAAAATTAAAAATCCAATTACAAATGGCATCGCAGAGTCCCAGGCATTTGAGTTTTTCAATGAGCCTTGTTGGGACCATTGTGTTAAAAGCTGAACTGTAGTCTATGAATAGCATTCTAGCATATGCTTTACGTTCATCGAGGTGCTTATAGACTGAGTTCAAAGCAAAAGAAATGGCGTCCTCAACACTTCTGTTTTTCCTATACGCAAATTGTAGCGGGTCCACAGACATAGGGATTTGATCTCTAATAAAATCCAACACCAACCTCTCAAAGGTTTTCATCAGGACAGATGTGAGGGCCACTGGCCGATAGTCATTCAGACACGTCACAGGAGTCTTCTTGGGTACTGGAATTATGAGTGACCTTTTAAAGCTAACAGGAACAGTACACTTCCTAAGTGACATATTGAAAAGATCTGTCAGAACAGGAGCAAGTTGCTCGGAGCACAGTTTAAGGACACGGGGAGGAATACAGTCCGGTCCAGGGCCTTTCTGACTTTTGTCCTGGACAAGAGCCTCTGGACATCCTCCTGAATGATGGTGAAGCACTGCTCATTACAAACAGGAAAAACAACAGGTTCAACATTTTCAATTCAAGACGACAGTAAAACTCATTTAGTTCGTTTGGCAAAGATGGGTCAACATTAATCATGGATCCTCCTTTAGGTTCCAAGCGGTGATAGCATTTAGACCTTGCCACATCCGTCGTGGGTCACCCTCGATGAAATGTCCCTCTATCTTGGCTCCATAGGCTTGTTTAGCGGCTTTAATGGACCGCTCCAAAGAATATCTGGACAGTTTATAAGCAGTAGCGTTACCAGATTTAAAAGCCTCGGCCCGCTGTTGCATTTTCCTATTCACATCTGCATTGTACCACGGGTTCTGGCTGGCATGCCGCTTTATGTCTTTTTTGGAACACCAAATCCAATCCAAGGCATTTGAGTTTGTGAATGAGCTTTGTTGGGACCATTGAGTTTCAGCAGTGACTCAGCAGCTAACGGAGTTGTGCCACTGCTTTTTCTCTCTACTTTTTATATTGTTTTTAGCTAATGTTTGTAGCTACCCCGGTCATCTCAAAAAGGGACTGCACGCCTCATACTGATGTCCACAAGCATTTATTGGCACAGCAGCAATTCGTGGAACACCGTGAAAACTACAAGAGGGACACACAAAGGCTATGTTTACTCTGGACATTAGCATAGCATATTTTGGTCACAAATATACATATATTGCACAGCAACAAAAGCAAAATAATATTACCGTGTTCGCCAAGTAGACCAGTGATAGACTTAAAGGCAGAAAAATATTATTTAAACGCTGTGCTCTTGACTCTTGACTTTTTTCCTCTGGCGGTTTTACACTCTCTCTAACGTCCGGCTCTAACGTCACATCCTGTGACAATTTTCTAAATTAATTTCTCTTGTGTACAAAAATAAAATATAAATTGCTCTTAAACACAAAGCTGTGGTACTTATTGCTGTGGACATTTTTGTAGTTTTTATAAATTATAGAACAAAACAAACGTAGTAGCATAGCCTGACCAATAGGTGTCGTGTTAAACTCAAATAGACAATTTAGCGTCAGCTACACTCCCACCAAATTACCTTGATAACCTTGAAAATGTTACTCTTTACATTCTTCATACAAACATCAATGGTAATTTCCAAAACAAAACATTTTCATTCCGTACAATAGCTGTAGGTTTACTCTTTAACTACTCTCAATGAGAACAACCAATTTTTGAATGGGTCTTTCAATAACAGATGGTTTATGTAAACGTTCACCTTTCTTTCCCAGTTTCCTGTCTCCGACTTGTAAAGTCACCTTTCTCACCAGTCCATCATCACCTTCATGTGCCTTAATAACTCTTCCAAGTGTCCATTGATTGCGAGGAATGTTCTCATCTTTGACAATCACAATGTCACCAACACTCAAGTTACGTTTGGAGCATGCCAACGCTGTCTCAGTGTTATGTTAGCTAAATACTCTTTTTTCCACCTGCTCCAAAATTGCTCTGACAGGTATTGGACTCTTCTCCAGCGTTTCTTAGCATACACATCTTCCCGAACAAAGTTACCAGGTGGGGAAGTGGTACAGAACATTTCATGGTGATAAGATGGTTAGGTGTTATGGGCTCTAAACTTGTGGGATCACTTATGCTGTCAACAGTGAGTGGACGGCTGTTCACAATGTACATTGCTTCATAAAGAAAAGTTCTTAAGGATGCATCGTCCAGTCTTTCAGCACTTTCCGCAAGAACTTTACTCAGCACGCTCCTCACAGTTCTGATTTGACGCTCCCATGCGCCGCCAGCATGACTTGAACTTGGTGCATTCATGAGGAAGTCGCATTGCTTTTCTGCCAGGTAAGATTTTACTCTGTCATTGTCCATTTCATTTAGAGTTTTTGTCAGTTCATTCTTTGCTCCGATGAAGTTAGATCCTTGGTCTGATCTAATCTGTCTGACATGTCCACGGATTGCTATAAAGCATCTTAAAGCATTAATAAACGCGTCGGTTGTCATATCCTCTAGCATCTCCAGATGAATCGCTCTTGAACTCAGACATGTGAACAGAAGGCCGTACCGCTTGTAAACTTTGCGACATTGTTTGGTATAAAAGGACCAAAGCAGTCCATGCCACAATAAGAGAATGGTGGCGAAGGCTCAATGCGGTCATTAGGTAAATCTGCCATTCTCTGTTGCTCTGGTGGAGCGCGAACTCTCCTGCACCATACACATTGTCTGATGTACCGAGCTACTGCTTTGCTTCCTCCAACAATCCAGAAGCCGTTTGCTCTGATCTCGTTTAAAGTTTGGCCTCTGCCTTGATGTTGGGTCTTTTCGTGGTAATGTGCAATGATGAGATTTGTTATAGCACAGTCTTTAGGTAGTATTACAGGATGTCTTAACTCAAAGTGAGAGGATAACTTTTTCAGCCTCCCTCCTACTCTCATTACACCATTTTGTATGAATGGGTCAAGTTCAAGAGTCTGTGGTTGCTGGGCAACTTTTGTGATTGACCGAGTTTGTTCAAGTCTTTTGAAAGGCATCTTGTTGTGCAAGCTTGACAAGAGTTAACATTGCTTGTTGCCTTTCCTCAACGTTTGGAGGCTCTGCAGTTTTTATTCTTTTAGCCATTCGCTGGATGCGAGCGATAACATTTATAGCGGTAGTCCATTTGGAGAATCGTGACAAGAGCTCTTTAACATTGCATTGTAGTTTAGCTTTGGTTTGCAGCACTTGTATTGTCTTGATTTCCGGATCTCCCACCATAAGCTCAGGTGTGCTTTGTTCTGTGATTATCTCCTTGTTCCATAAGAACTTGGGACCAGTGAACCAGTTTGAGTTGATAAGGTCCATAACTTTCAAGCCTCTAGAGGCGTGGTCGGCTGGGTTTTCGTGTGTGTCTACGTAGTACCATTGCTCTGGATTAGTGGTTTCACGGATTCTTTGGACACGATTAGCAACGAAAACATGGAATCTTTTAGCCTCGTTGTTAATGTAACCCAGTACTACTCTCGAGTCTGTCCAAAGTACTCTCTGTCAACTTTTAGCTCTAGCTCTCTTTTCAACATGCAGCTAACAGCAGCGGAGGTCACTGCAGCGGTCAGCTCTAATCTTGGGATGGTGACTATCTTGGTTGGTGCCACCCTGGCTTTAGCCATGACTAGTGTGCAGTGCACTTTGTGATCACCCACTAATCTGATGTAAGAGCACTGACCATATCCTTGACTACTCGCGTCAGAAAAGTGATGAAGCTCTACACTCTGGACTTCACCAAAGGTAACAGGCTTAAAACATCGGGGAATCTTAATCAACTTGAGACTTTGCAAATCTTTCACCCAACTCTCCCACCTTAACTTTAGCTCAGCAGGAAGTGGATCATCCCACCCAACGCCTTTTTGACACATTTCTTGTAACACTTTCTTACCTTCAAGAATGAAGGGGGCTAGGAATCCTAAAGGGTCGTACAGCGATGCAACGACTGATAGAATACCGCGCCTAGTCATTGGTTTCTCATCAAGTGTCACTTGGAAGAATAGGCTGTCACTTTCAATGCCCCATCTTATGCCTAGGACTCTTTGCACTGGGAGGTCACTGTAGTCGAGGTCAATGTCTTTTATCTCCACAGCTCTTTCTGTTGCCTCAATTGAGTCCAGGACCTCTCTGTTGTTAGACAGAAACTTATGAAGATGCAGCTGTCCTTTTGCACACAAAGCTTGGGCCTCTTTTACTAGTTTGATTGCCTCCTCGACAGTCTCTACACTTGTGAGGCCGTCGTCGACGTAGAAATGCTTTTTAACAAAGTCTGCGGCAAATGGGTACTCTTTCTCATTTTCTTTGGCCAGATGTTTCATGCCATAATTGGCGCAACCAGGAGATGAGGACGCACCGAACAAGTGAACTTTCATTCGGTATTCTGTGGGCTCTGACTGTGTGTCCCCATTTTCCCACCAAAGAAACCGCAAATAGTCTCTGTCCTCTGAGCTAACATGGAACCTGTGAAACATCTTTCCACATCACACATGACTGCAATGTTGTGCTTACGAAAGCGGCATAGAACTCCTGTGAGGCCGTTCGTAAGATCAGGTCCAGTTAGTAGGTGGTCGTTTAGTGCTGTTCCTTCGTACTTGGCTGAGCAGTCAAATACCACCCTGATTTTATCTGGCTTGCGAGGGTGATAAACGCCCTGGTGCGGTATGTACCAGACGCTTCCAGGTGTAGGCTGCGAGTTTGCTTTTTCAGCATCACCGTCTTTGAGAACTCCATCCATGAACTTAACATAGTCACTTTTGAACTTTGAGTCTCTGTCCAGTTTCCTTTTGAGGTGCTTTAGTCGAACCTGAGCCAGAGCTTTGTTGTTTGGGAGTTGTGGGCGTGCTTTAAAGGGCAGGGGCATTTCAAGATGACCATGCTCATTTTGTTTGATTTGTCTTTTAGAGTTTGAAGAAACTGGATATCCTCTTGGGATATGTCACTGTGACCTTGTTTGGTGTCTGCAAAATCTGACTCAAGTGCCTTAAGAATAGCAGAAGGGGTTACAACAGGAACCTCTTTAACACACACACGGTGGCATAAACCAGTTACGTTACTAGCATTCACAAGTTGAGGTGCACCTCCTACAATGCTCCAGCCTAGGTCGGTTTTTACAGCGTAAGGCTCATTGTCACCACCTGTGATGACCTCTCTGGGAGCTAAGGCTCTGGAGCAATCAAAACCTATCAAGAGTCCAACAGCACAGTCCATTAGTGGAGCCATCTCTTCAGCTAAGTGAGCAAGGTGTGGCCATTTGTTGGCTGTGTGACATGTAGGAATATGAGCACGCTCTAGTGGAATGAAGTCTCTTGTGTAAGCTGGGGGAAGCTCAATGTATGTGTTTGAAAAGAATCCTCGTATCTTGAGTCCTTGTACTCTTTGGCTTTCCACAATAGAGTCTCTTTTTACCATAGTGGCAAGTTTTAGTTTAACTGGTTCTGATGCTACCTGCAGATGTTCACACACTTCCTGATCAACAAATGTGTGGGTACTCTGAGTGTCTAAAAGAGCATATACCAAAGTCTCACTGTCAGGAGCATTACCTGCTGAAATCCACACAGGCACCATCATTGAAGTGCTTCCATCTTCACCGTCTCCAACTGAGCAGGATAGTGAGGAGGTGTTCTCATCCACTGTGCTTTGTGCAGGTGTCTTTTCCGCTGAAGAACGATCCTCATGCAAGGGAGTTGGATGGCTCCTTTTGCAAATGCTACACATGGCTCTGTTCTTACAGTCTTTTGAGTTGTGGCCCTTTCTCAAGCATGCAAAACAGAGTTTGTTTCCTGCACATACTTTTCTTATCATCTGCAGACATTTCAGTTAACTTTTGACATTTGTGAATGGTGTGATTCTCTCCGCAGCAAATACATTTGTTTATGTTTGCGCTTGGTGGCGAAAAGTCACTTTTCTTTTGTTTGTCTGAGTCCTTAGATTTAACCTGCACGATGTCAAACTTTGATGCAGGTTGGTAGTATTTGATGTCTTTACATTTGTGACAAAGGTGTTTGCTTTTGCACGCTTTGTTTCTCTTATTGTAGTCTCTGCTTGTGGCTTGAGAGCGTACAAAGACGACACTGGATTACAAGCAATGCGTGCCTCTTTAGAGATGAAGGAAGCAAACTCTTGGAAGCTTGGATAGTCTTTGCCTTTGTCCAGTTGCTCAGTGACACGGCGATTCCAACTGGACGTTATCCAATCTGGGAGTTTGGTCAGCATTTTCTGATTCTCCTCACAGTCATTTAGAACTTGAAGACCCTTTATATGAGGCATGGCATGACTGCATGTCTGAAGAAAATCACTATACTCTCTCAGCTTAACATACTCCTTTCCACCTATCTTTGGCCACTTGTTAAGTTTCTCTCTAAAGGCTCGCTGCACTACAAATGAATGCCCATATCTAGCATTCAGCCTATCCCATGCTTGTTTATAGGCTTCCTCATCTTTGCGGTAGAAGCTGCCTTCTAGTGTAGATTTAGCTTCCCCTGATATGTATTTTTGCAAGTAAAATAGCCTGTCTGCAGGATTTGAGCAGCGTCTTTCTATAAGAGCTTTGAAGCTTGTGCTCCATTCTACAAACATTAGAGGGTCACCTGAAAATACACTGGGCTCTGGAGCAGGAAGTCGGGTTAGAGCTACTGACTCTTGGAATGCCTGCATTAAAGCTTCATTTTGTGTGACTGGTTGCACGCATTTGGCATAAGAGGAAGGACTAGGACTGACACTGGTGTGTGCAGAACTACATCTCTCACCTTTCTCTTTCATCTCTTCCTCAGTGTATGCTCTCAACTTAGCCTCCATTACCTCAATGTCTCTTTTATTTCAAGTTTCCTCAGTTGTTGACGTTGAGCTTCAATGGCATCTTCCATGTCAGTTTCAGCTTTCTTTGCAGCTAACTGTACAGCAATCTCTGCTTTTTTGCTCGCGATGCTGGGCGAGTCTGAGGCTGCTTCAGAAGGATGATGGCTGCGTCTGGTAACTTTGGAGGCAGCAGACCCATATATAGACCTAGCATAGTCATTGTCAAGGAGAGCGCGTAACTTTGCTCTCTCTGCCTCAGCATCAAACTCATCTGCTTCTTCAGTTAGCCTCATTTTCATTAAGTGTAACAAATCATCTGTAATGGCTGAGCATGCATCAATTTTCCTTCTGATTTCTTGACTTGGGACTGTTAGCTGTCTAATGCTATCGTACCGTTTTTTCAAGTCAATGCCCAACATCTCAGCTTCATCCATCATGTTACACAAATCCGTTTCAGAGCATTTTTCTTTTAATATTGTTCGAATGTCTCTTACTTTTATTTTCCACTTTTCGTACACTGCAATGAACCTTTCTTCTCTTTGACCTATTTCTTGGTCTTTTAGTTCTTGCATCTTTGGTGTAAACCGCCTTTCTCGTGAGGATTTTCTAATTTTAGTTTCATCTTCCTGTTGAACATTAGCTTCATTTTCTTTTGATGACTCTAGGTCAACTTCAATAACATTTAAGTCCTCTTGTGAAGTCATTTTGATATTTTTGTACTTCTTTTATTCATTTATTTAGTGAATTTTTTCTCCTTCAGACGATGGATAGGCACTGTTGCTTGAAACCTTTTACTCTGGCGCCCTCGTCTGGATGAGTTGGGAAGTACAGCCACGTGCGTTGTTGTTTCCACTTTGCTGGCTAGCGGGACTTTCTCTCTTAGCTAGCACTGGAAGTCGACGGCAGACGGGACGTTTTCTCTCTGGCCGGCGATGGAAGTCGTCAGCAGACGTCACGTTTTCACTGTAGCTACCCCCGGTCATCTCAAAAAGGGACTGCACGCCTCATACTGATGTCCACAAGCATTTATTGGCACAGCAGCAATTCGTGGAACACCGTGAAAACTACAAGAGGGACACACAAAGGCTATGTTTACTCTGGACATTAGCATAGCATATTTTGGTCACAAATATACATATATTGCACAGCAACAAAAGCAAAAATAATATTACCGTGTTCGCCAAGTAGACCAGTGATAGACTTAAAGGCAGAAAAATATTATTTAAACGCTGTGCTCTTGACTCTTGACTTTTTTCCATGCTTTTTTCCTCTGGCGGTTTTACACTCTCTCTAACGTCCGGCTCTAACGTCACATCCTGTGACAATTTTCTAAATTAATTTCTCTTGTGTACAAAATAAAATATAAATTGCTCTTAAACACAAAGCTGTGGTACTTATTGCTGTGGACATTTTTGTAGTTTTTATAAAATTATAGAACAAAACAAACGTAGTAGCATAGCCTGACCAATAGGTGTCGTGTTAAACTCAAATAGACAATTTAGCGTCAGCTACAATGTTAGTCTATGGGAAATGCACTAAAACCTAAAACAACGAGTTGTCCTTTCTCTTTTTAGGTTTTTTAAAAACAATAAATCAAAACAGCTATTTCGCATGTGCACTTTCTACTATGATGCTTTTAACCTTTAAACAAAATAGTTTGTTTTCAATATATGAACCTGTCCTTCATCAGCCTACACACTATTTGTGTACCATTTTAACAAAAACAAAAGTTTATTCCTTTGTGTGTCAAGCTATACTTTTGTTTCGCCAGTTTCTGGTGTGAATGAAGCTCCAATTAAACTTTTCTCAATAATCCAACACTAACCCCCGTTCAGACCCCTGGATGGGGCAGGGGCATAGAGCAGGGGAGCGGCGGAAGTGGATCTGCGGACCTGAGCGCTCATGCGCAGTAACAAACTGGGTGTAGTCTGAGACTGGCCCTGGCCCCTCCACACTCTGCACTGAGCTATCCCGAAGACTACACCGAGACCTGAGCCAGGCTCCGCTCCTCAGACCGTGGCCCACCCGGAGCGCACAGCCGCCGCCTCGGCTCGGAGTTTCTCTGCGAACTTCGCCCAAAGTCCGAGCAAACTTCCAGGACTTACTTCAGACTTTAACTTTCAGGGAACATGGCCTGGATCCGAAGTTTCGTGTGTCTGCTCGCTTGCTGCTGCGCGTTACCGTGCGCGCGCGCGGCCATGGACGAATGTGTGGACGAGCACGGGGGCGCACAGCGGTGTATGCCTGAGTTTGTGAACGCGGCCTTTAACGTGACGGTTGTGGCCACAAACACGTGCGGCTCTCCACCGGAGGAGTACTGCGTTCAGACCGGCGCCACTGGCGTTACCAAATCGTGCCACATCTGCGACGCACGGGACCCGCGCCATCACCACAGCGCTGTCTACCTCACGGACTACAACAATCAGCAGGACGCCACCTGGTGGCAGAGCCAGACTATGTTAGCGGGGGTGCAATACCCGCACTCCATCAACCTCACTCTGCACCTGGGTAAGGCCTTACGTTCTTCAAAGGTTACGCCTGCAGTTTTAACTTGTTACCGTATGATTGACTGGGAGGCAGAAGTTGAAGAAAAGTTCAGGCTGTAGCACCAGGAGCATGGTACGCAGGCTGCGGAGCAGTAGACCACTAGGGCTGTTTCTGAAAGAAAAGTGCGTTTGAGCTGGTGCTGACTGTTTGAGGTGCTAACTGTGTTCATGCTCCTCAGCTGTTCTCCTTCACTCTCCTTTTCACTCAAAAAGTTGCATTTCCCAAACCATTCACAGCCATGTACCTCCTACTCTAATTACACTGTACACTTTGACTGCACACATCTAAGGAAATCTCATCTATTGATTGATTTTTAAAGATTCAGTCACAATCAGTGATCACCAGGAGGAACATTTGGTCTGTAGACGAGGCTGTGTATGTATAAGGGCAAATGCAGTTTGCATGTTATTTCCAAGTCCCTCTGCTCCAGGTTTCTAGTCTAGGGTGACCAGATGTCCCAGTTTACCCGGGACAGTCCCAGTTTTTAGTCCTTTGTCCCATGTCCCAATAGATTTCTGAAAACCATTGGTGCGTGTCATAAGTCTTTCACAGTTTTACCATTCATCGTTGGTAAATACATTTTAGTTTTGGAACCTCTGTGGCCTATTCCCGAATATTGTCCCAGTTTTTTAGTTGGAAAATCTGGTCACCCTATAGATGTCTCCTTATCAGGTTTTGACCACATGTTTTCTGCTGTGTTTTGGTGAAGGTTACACTAAAATTCACATCAAGTTCACAATTGAGTCCAAATGTTTCTTGGCTAAACAAGCTTTCCCAAAGGAGACGGCACAAAGCACATACTTGTGATTGTTGGGCGGAAGTGCCGAGTGGGGGTGGGGTCAGGAGGTGGGGGCAGGGTCAGTGATTGTGATGTTTGCTGTGGTCTCACACTGTAGTGGAGGTGTGGTTGGCTGAACATCCCCCCAGTAGAGTTCTAAGTGTCCACGGCCTCTCCCTCTGCCCAAAACCCAACCTCAAGCACTGGGATATTTGGATCTCTCTTCTTCTTTCTTTCTTTCTTTCTCCTTCCTTCCTTCTCGAAAGTGTTGTTGGTGTAAATAGCGAAGTCACATTCCAGAGGAGTTCAGTCATGTTTGCCCCCCTCCGCACACGCTTACACACACACACACACACACACACACACACACACACCTGTTATCTGTAAGTCTGTGCCCTCAGGCGCTGTTTCTCTTCTTTAGGATTAACAGCATTAACGCTGGAGAACATGATATATTTTCTGATTCAGTTTCTTTTGCCACCAAAGACCTATTGGTGGAACAGATTAAGCCAAAGATCATTCACTTTTGGATATAAGATGCAAAATGGGGACTGCTTTCTGGATCTCACTACAGCCGAAAAGTCAGTTAATTTTTCCTCAAAAGAGCAAAGCTGGAACACAATCTAGTATTGACCCCCAATTGAAATAAATGCTGTGGCTGTTGTGAGACAAGACTGCTAGCCACTCAGCCACTGTGCCGACTCACTAGGTTGTGCATAAAGCACATGCAGAGATGATATATTATTTTGTTACACACCCTTGGTGCAAAAAGACAACAGCTAACACTCTATACAGTGTTAGGCCTGTCACAATAACATAATTTGAAGTTTGCTATATTGAGCCAAGAAAATATTGCGATAAACAACATTATTGAAGACCTTTAAACGACCTTTAAAGAGAAATTAACTCTAAAGCTTAAAAACTACAATAAAGCTTAGTTTGAAAAGCATTTAAAATATCCCACTACAAACATGAAAATTCAACCTACTTAGTAGGGGTGGGCCATATCGTAACCTATATCGTCGCAATATATTTTTTTGATTTCGTTTGTATTTTTTTATATCGTTGTGGACACGATATAATTTATGTTACGTTCAGCTCCATCAGAGCAGCATAAACACTGACTGTAGAACACAGGGGCAGGTGCTTAAAAAGTTAAATGAAATGAAGGATGAAAATTGCTTGAGTAGATCATATTTGCAATGAAATTAGTATTCTGTATTCACGCCTACTTGCGTGTACACATATGTACACGCAAGTAGGCAGCAGAGGGAGAGAAGGGGAGAGTCCAGCACAAGGGCCTGCCTGACAGCCTGGTGGATGAAGCAGTCTTTCAGTCAGTTGGACTTGTCACTGATGGAGACTCTGCAGTCTGAGGCTGGGATACCAGACCTAGCTTCCCTGTTTGCTCTGCTGCAGGGACCCTGACCAGATCATTGTTGCACCACAAATCCCGCTGTCTTCCCCAGTCCACTGAGAAAAGCGTTGTCTGCTTGTGTGGACTGGGATATCACCATTTTCTGCCATACTGCTTATAGTTGTTGAAATCTGAGCAGGTGACATTACCTTAAACGTTTTTATCAAGTCCTCTCCTGGAACTGCCACCTTAATGTGGTGGAGGGCTTTCAGCGCCCGAATGATCCTGGCAGCTCTGTTTTCGGGGGCTTAGTGGCCCTGGTAGGGTCTCCCATGGCAAACAGGTCCTAGTTGATGGGTCAGACAAAGAGCGGTTCAGAAGCCCCTTATGAGAGACCAACAGGCCCGGTTAGAACCATGAGGCCGTCCTTCTGTGGACCCACCACCTGCAGGAGGAGCCATAGGGGTGCAATGTGATTTAGGCAGCTCCAACAGCTGCCCCACGACCTGGCAACGGACAAGCGGAAGAAAATGAATGGATGGATTTTTATCAAGTGCGATGCTTTGCTATCTCTTATCTAGCCAAAAGTGTGCTCAAGTTCACCAAGACACACCACAAACATTCATACAATGCCAATCACCACAAGTCACCAGAAAAAAAAAGCAAAAACATATTTTCTTGAGAAAGAGGCCTTGGCAAATTTGTGCAATGCCATATTTTCACTTCCACAACAGTCTCTATGGAGCGGCTTGAGAAGCTGTGAAATTGGCTTTTTCACTATTTGCAATTTCCATACGGTCAGTAATGAAAAGCATGGAAGAATAATTCCATTCTTCCTTCCGTGCCATCGTATTTTAAAACCTAACCAAGTTTAACCTCCTTTCTTGTGCGTCCCAGCTGTGAAATATTGGTGACTTCTGTTGCATTGTTTCTATTCAGAATATGCAGTCTGTCAGAAGGCCACAAGCATTTCTCTCACATTTGCTGTTAGGTAAATGACCACTAATCTGCCGCCTTTCCCTGTAATAACCCTGAGGAGAAGCGCTCCATGGCAACAGAAGTGGATTGTGGGACATGAAGTTCAGTCAAGTCCCCGCCCCTTGCCTCTTGTGTTCTGCGCTGCTTTATTTGGCAACCAGCTGTTTCGAATGACAGTGTGAGTACGTGGGGGGATTACTGTGGGAACCCAAGCAATATGGACTGGGCCGGAGACTTAAAGGAACAGGCCACCGTTTTTCCATACTGAGATCTGTTCTTACCTGAGCTTAGACGAGTTAATACGTACCTGTCTGATCTTTGTGCGTGCCCGTGGAAGAGCGTGGTAGCTTCCAACTTCAGCCCCGTTTGGAGCTATAGGAATATACTGGGAGAGGCCAAATGCTAACAATATCTTTGGTCACAATATTTTCGTCGTTTAGAACAACAGCATTCGGCTTGAATGAGTTTGTTTCTTTTGTCTATAATAGGCCTTTTCAAACTCCCGACTCAGGTCATTTATTTATTTACTTATTCACCTACGCATGTATCTGTCTTTGGCTTTGATTACTGTGCTGAACTCTCTTCTTATGTAGAACTTTGTGGAACTCAGATGCTCAAATTAAAAAGATGAATGAATGAAAAGGTCCGGATTTTGTGTGATGCTGTTTTAGCCCGGTTGGAGGAGGTGCACCGCTGCATTGAGTCTGGTGACTGTGACATCAACTACATTCTGAAGTGGAGCAAACAGGAAGCGGAATAACCGATCAGCGAAGGGAGTGCCCGTCATTGTTGCGAGGACTTTAGCGGTTTGGCAGTAATATTCAAACAAGGTTATAAATCATGAAACTTGCCTGTTTTTGGTCATTTACCGCCGGTTGAAACAAAGCTGTCTGATTGTTATTGGGGGGACTTCCGCGTCCCATGAGTGACAACACGTGACGGTAAATAAACAAATCTGGTTTCTCAGGTCAGTTTGAGCCTTCTCGAGCAGCCAAGGAGAGCGTAGGGCCAGGATCAGGCTGCATTACTTTTTACCTTTTAATTGCGCTTCACAAATGTAATTTTTAAACTGTATTGTAACCTCTTTTAACTTATTTAACTATGTGGCTTGTTTGTTTTTAAGACTGCCTTTTATGTTTTATGAATGAATCTTTGACAGTGCACTTTGAGCTACTTACACCATTTTTCCAATGTGGTTTTATACTGCAAATAAACTGAATCTGAATCTGAGGATGATGTCCCGGTGTATAAATACAGAGTGGTATCATTCGGCCAGGCCACAGACTGCACCAGGCTGAACTAGGGGCTCGGAGACCTGTGCACGTGATGCAGGACTAACAAAAGTATGTATTTGTATGATATTTGGTGTTTTTTAAGCTACGAAAAGATAATTATTGTTAGACACAAATGAATGAGACTGATAGACTGATGATAAAGAGGGAAGTTACTAATGAGCCTCCCATGAGGGATTGAAACTATTTCATTATTTCCACCTGTCAGATTAGGTGTAAAAGACTGATCTAAGATTTTACCTAAAATTGTGATGAAATGTAACTACCGTAGTACTAATGTAACTAGTAATTTGTTTACTCAAGAACATTTTAACAGCTGTACTTGTTGGAATCAGAATAGGTTTTATTGCATTATATATTACAGTTTTACCCAAGTACATAAGCTTTAGTTTTACTTGAGTACAAATGTTCTGTACTCTTGATTATAGAGCTAAAAGTCTGATTTTAATGTCAATCACGGATCCACTGGGTCCTGGGTGAGCGTATGTTGGTGAGCTCCAGCAGGTGGGGAAACTGTCCTGGAGTCTCAGGTTTGAGGTGGCAGCTGTGTTTCCTTTAAACGTAGTGCATTTATCTCGCAATGACCACATGTTTAGGCTTCGCAACTTCAAAGACTAGACAAAAGTGGAGTCTGTCATTAGATGTGGATCTATGTGGATCGCTGCTGTACTAGTCCAGGCCCTTCTCGCTCATGTAACACTGTGGCAGCCATTTCCTTTCAAAACACTCAGTTTACTAGTCCAAATTTAATAATGTACAGTGGTAAAAGTGAGCAGTTTATGTGTAATCAAAGTGTTGCTATAATATTGTGGACGCTTAAACCAGAAGAATGTGTGAAATTAAAACTTCACTTATACATGGAAGTATAAGTATGTGAATTGGTTTGAATAGAAGTGTCACAGTGCAGACGTGATGATTAAGGCTGCGTACCGGAACTTTTTCTTTTTCCAATGCCGGTACTTTAATGATACTTTGTTTTTGATAAAGACACTATTCTGAACATTTCTTTTTTCCGATACCTATGCTAAAATATTTCTCATCTAGAACCATAAAACAGAACAATAATGTTAATTTATTCCTTAATAGACTATGGGGGTCATTTATCAAGGCAGGTGCTAAATAGCGGGTGCAAGCTGAAAAATAAAATCTTCTATTTTGTTGTACTTAATTTGCCATTTGATGTTGCCTGTATTAAAGTTTTAGGGTCCCAAATCTGATACGTGAATGAGAGAATGCTGCGTGAGTAAAACATGCATAAATGACTGTGCTGCTCATCCACTTTTGCACGTGCTACTCGCTTTGCACATGAGCAAACGGTTGCACCCGCTATTTAGTACCTGCCTTGATAAATGACCTCTATTTCTTTAAATTGGTATAGTTTACAATCAGTAACTTCCTATGGATGGATGGATAGATACTTTGTTAAATCCCTAAGGGGGAATTCAGGTGTCCAGTAGCACACAATACATCCAGTTGTCTATTTAAAATATACAATGTTGTCCTTGTACCGACAGCATCAAAACTTGGTCTCTAAAGATACAATATTCCGTTCGGTTCCTGCTTTCGATACTTATATTTCTTTGATACCAGTAGTACCTAAACATTTTCACCCAGCCGTAGTGATGATAATGGCTTTGGACTAATGTGGCAGTGACATTAGTCATTATGTCATTTTTGTGGTCGCAGCTCTATAGAACATCTAGGACAACTGAACAGTGTCCTGCTCCTGTCCTGTCCTCCACTCAGCTGTGCACACCTGTTAACCAATGGACAGTTCCATCTGTGCAGCGTCCGTCCATCCATCGAACTATGACAAACCTCAGCCATGAAACGGGTCTCTCTCGCAAATGAGACTTTTATCATCAAGGGACTAACCTGTAAATAACTGATTATCGGCATAAACAAGAAAATATATTTCTTTGCCATTTTCTGTCCACTCTATAGACTAAAGTCAGTGGTCAGCATGCGCAGTGGAAAAGAGTCAGTCTAAATAGAAGCATCCCGCACATGGGACACGGCCTCAGACTAAACACTGGTGATTATTTTTCTTACATGCATTTGCTAGACCCGTAGTCATCCAGGGACTCCTTATCTTTTTCTTTTTACAATTGCTTTCTATTTATGGGCAATGCAGGTCATAGAGGGTCATGAAAGTTCTTAAGAAGATATTATAAGCTGCATCTACATTGGTTTCTTCCAAGAGAGATTTCCAGTTTGTTTCAGCTAAGCTGACTTTAAAGGCGTCTAGCGCGTTATCATTTAACAATCTGATACATTTAGTGACATGTGTTTTTTCATCTTTAGTTTTCCTATTTTTTTTAGGTTATACAGAACAAAAACTGGTAAGTGATCACTTATATCTGTTACTAGAATCCCACTTGGAAGGTCTTCGCTGAGAACATTTGTAAATATATTATCAATTAGTGAGCAACTGTGTGGAGTTATTCGTGTTGGCCTGGTTATTTTAGGAAACAAAGATAGACTGTATAGAGTATTTAAGAAATAAGAGGGCCTGTGAGTTTTTATTTTAAGTAAATTAATGTTAAAATCTCCACAAAGAAACACTTTTTTTGTCCCAAATTTGAAATTAATCCCTCCATATATTCTATGAAGGTGTCAGTTTTGGATCCAGGTGTTCTATAGATGCAATTATAGATGCAATTATACCCAGGTACCTTTGATCATACTTTTTATTGTTCTCCACTGTGTCTTAGATTGGATAATTTACAGTTTGCGATTTAAATACCTCTGAAAATGGCTTTGTTTTTATTTTACTCAGCTGAATTCTACGTTCCTGTTCTTTGACTTAATGAATGAGTGCTTCATCCACCGGAGCAGAGAATGCCAGCGGTGAACTGGACATTTGTTGAGGGCTATGTCACTATGTGTGAATTTAAGACTAGCATTGAAGGAGTTGGTTCGGCCTTGACGAAATCAGGTAGTTAAAAATAGTCTTAGTGAGTGGGAGTTTGATGGTGCTTGGCCCCGCTGCTTCCTGTGTGCTGTGGGACTTTTGGGAGTGAAGAGGATGTGGGAGGAGCGCTCCGAGCGAGGCCAAGGACAGGCCCCAACACGACTGGATCCTTTCAACTCTGACACAAACCCACCGAGGTTAATTCTACACTGAGAAGGAGAATACAGGCCTCGCAGACGGTGAGCCCCCAACCCTCCCACAGTGATCTTTGAAAACTAAGAATTAAGAAGTACCACTAGGGCTAATATCATACCAATCCTATACTGGCGCCAGAGCATTTCAAATAAATGAGCAAGACCATCTGCTTACCTCCTTGAATGGTGCCCCGCCCGTCTCTAAAACGACTACCACTCATTCATAAAGCAGATTATAATCCACACACTCATCTGTTAATCAGCTCCAAAATCCTAAAATGTAATGATGACCTAGTTGATTAGAAAATTGGCAATTTAGTATATAATGTACTGTAAAAAAAAAAAGTGGTTCTAGATTGTGTCCAGAAATGGTTTAAAAAAAGTTTCCTAAACCTAAAACGCAAATGGACGTATAACCACGAAGTCTGACGTTTCAAGGTGTTTATCATTATTGTGCTTAAAAGAAAACTTAAAGCTAAAATCATTAACTCTTATGTAGATGAGAAATTGGAAAAGATTTAAAAATAGTTTTCTTGTTTCTTGGGAAATGTCTATCTTTATTGATATTTTTTAAACTCATTTGGTTATCTCAGTGTGAAAATTATATATAGGTATTAGGTATAAGCATATACCTATGCTTTTTGGGCTTGTTTTTAATGAATTACAGTCTTGGACATTGTTATACTTGGCTAAACTAAACTAAAACTCCGTCTGTGAGAGCTGCACCTCATACATCAGGTTCAGATAGTAGAGCTGGCCGTGCTAGTGCAGCGTGGAGATGTCAGCTCCTTGGCCGGGCTGGGTTTTATTTGGCGCTGTTCACGGCGGTTTCTCATGGCACTGACCACGCCCCCTTCCCTTTTGCCCTTGTGGTCCTCCGAGTTTGGTGGTGAGTGCCACTGTAATGTAAAGCTGTAATTTGGTCCCTAATTTAGGTGAGGACCATTTAAAAGACACAATATCTCGAGAAAAAACAAGAAAAGGCAGAGGTCTTCACGTGGTTTTCCTAAAACAACAAATATGGTAATTAAATAGGGGCTAAAAGTAATGATTTTTCCAAATTAACCTCATAACCCCCACCTGGACCAAGCCCATTTTCTCCAGTTTGGCTTTACCCAAATCTAAAAGCTTCTTGAAAAAAGGGTCAAAATAGTGACGATAACGAGAATTAAAATGTGATAAAAAAGTGACAAAAGAGTGACAAACGTGCCAGTAAAGCAACAATAACACAATTTTAAAAAAATCTACGAAAACATGACAAAACGCTTAAAAAATGTGACAAAAAGTTAGGATAAGTTTTGTAGGGCGTAGCTTTCAAATGAGGTGTTACTCTGGCCTAAAGGCTGTGATCTCCAGTTGAGAAGCTTTTAGATGTGGGTAAAGTTGAACTGGAGAAAATGGGCTGTTAAGGCGGGGGTTAGAGGTTAATGCCTAGTTTTAGTCCTGATTTGACCAAGTATAAAAAACAAATTGCTTAAGTTTTATTTTAAATGGACTAAAACGTGCCGCCCTGTTTTTTTTTTCTCTGTCCCTCACATTTTCTGACATCTTTCTTGTCTCCCCCTTTGCTTCTGTCTAAATCCAGTGCACGTTTGTATTTTTATCTTTGGCTGCGGTCATGTGATGCAGCAGACAGTCACATGACTCGCCCCTCGCTGCATTCCTGACATTCTTTGGTGTGTTTAATCTGGACTGGTGTTTTTAGCCTGAACTTTCACCGCTGCACCTGCCTTTTAGTGGAGAGCGGTCAGCTGACACACGCCCGTGTCACAGTTTACACTTTTCATTGTAGATCCGCATTCCCAATTGCATTTGGGAAACATGAGTTCAGAAGGGAGCGGGAGAAGTATTTCTTTTCCCTAACCCTGAGTTGGTGTAGTGTATGTTCCTGGATTGAAGTTTTCAAGTAAACGTTTTCAAGCAACTGTCGTTTTTTCTTACAGTACTTTTACCTCTACGTGAGTAATATTTAAATGAAGTATCTGTACTCTTGAGTAAAAAATAGTAACTTGTGACACTGTTATTTACTGTTATTTCATAATTGATGTCACTACTGAAACATGAATCCGACTATTACGCTCGAACAGTTACTCAGTTACTCACGGTATTAACAATTTCTCAAAGTACTTTTTATTCTTGAGTAATTATTTGGGCCACTACTTTTACTTCTCGAGTAAAATTATTTTAAAGTAAGGTTACTTTTACTTGAGTCAATATTTTGTCTACTCTACAACCTCTTGCTGTATTTAAGAGAGAACATTAGTTACAAAACCTATGACAAAGTCATTGGTAAAGACGGCCTTTCCTTTAGGTCCCACTTTAAACCTGAAGTATTGGACATTGCAGATTTTATATGAACTACATCGCTTTAGAAAACATAATAATGTTTAGATTCTATAATATTTAAGCTAGAAAAATAAATCCAGGTCTGTGTTTCTTTCTTTTTTTTTACACACTGTCCCCTCTGCTCTCTTCATTCTTAAGCCCAGCAAAAAGCAAGTGCTTGTATTGAGAAGACTGATACCATGTAAACATTTGGTGCTAACTAACAAAGCAAAGGCATAGAATGAATAAATAAAAGTAAGGTCCAAACGGACTTCACCCTCTCCTCACTGGCTGATAGTGGTGGCCCACGCGGCGTGGACAAATCAAAGGCTCTCTTGTTCTTCAGCACAAGAATGTGATGAGCTCATGGAGCCGTCTTGCCCTGAGGTCAGTCTCATGTTAACTTTAAGTCCTCAATTAGAACTTAGTCCATAATGACAGTCTTTAGGACGTGTCCTCAAGGGCTCTCGCTGGCCAGCCCCAAGTCCCCCTCACTCCCCTGGGGAGGGGTGTTAGAGGGACTTCTATTCATCATCCAAATAGTTTTGACTGACAAATAAAGTTATTCATGGAGAGTAAAAATATGACTAAATCTTCAGATAGATTGACTAATTAAAAAGTACAAAACTAAAGAGACAAAAAAAAAGTTGCGTTAAATGTCTTTTCAATAAAGTTAAATTCAAACTACAAATGTAGATGGCAGGAATATGGTCACATTTGGAATGACTAAATGAATGATAGATTTGAACTAAGAACACAACGCATAATAACAAAGACAGCGCCGGAAGGGCCCCTGGTGAGAATCTAAGCGGAGTCCCAGCAGCTGCTGTCCTCAGTGCTTCCACTCAAAGATATCTCCTTGTGAAAACCTCCCAAACAGCTGCTGGGAGATGTCGGACTATCTGCTTCCTGTTTGTACACCGCCTTATCCAGTGCTGCATTCCAACGGGAGGAAATGAAGAGCCTCCAAATACACGTCAGTCTGAGTCACGCGTATTATCTTTGAATATTACAGCTCTTTAATGGAAACCAGTCTTTGGAATTCCTCATAGTAGACCTTTGAAAACACATCAACTGGACTGGGTTGTCTTACTTTCGGAAATCAAATCGAGTCTTTATGAGTATGCGGAATGTCGTCAACAAACAACACAGTCCAGTGGGTGACTTTGAGCACTACAACTGAGAGCTCACACAAACACAAAGAGCCTCTGAGGACTGGGTCATTCTGCATACCTTTAAGAGACCATCTCTATTCTGAACTACTCACAACAAACAAGGGCTGCCGCAAGCCAAAGAACATGCCCTGAGCAGCAATTAGTCGACTAAAAGGGGGCATGGCGCTGACAAAACTACAACTTTTTTCTGTTTCTCTTTCCCACTGGTGGGGCATGCAGCGCTCCATGCCAGTGTGGAATGTTCGAGGGCAGTTTTGGTCCATGTTCAAAGCCATCTAACCTTTTGAGGTACCGAACACTGTACAATGAGCGCCAACTCAAAAGAGAGCGCTTAAACTTAAATCTCCTCTTTTTTAAAATTTTCATAGGACTTTATACACATTGTTTAATTTATAATCAATGGCGTGCTGGCTAATCGGGAGAGTTGGGACGTTTCCTGGTGGGCCATGGTGCTTTTGACTCCCACAGTTGTGCTATTCTAGGCCTAACGGCTTTAACAGAGCTGCAGCAGGAGCTCATCATAATTTAAGTTACACACGCCTTTTCATCATGTAAATCTATCAAATACTGACTGATGTATGAAAATCAGACCGCCTACAAAGTCGCAGTCGGTCAGCAGCTTGTAGCAGACTTTCTCATAAGATATGAGATGGGACTTTATTGATACCACAAAACATCAGCTCTCAAACGCTCGGGGTGCAAAAAAGACAGGGAAATGCAATCTATTTGTTTTTTTTAGGTTTCACTTTGCTACGACACAAAAGCACTTTCCAGACAGAAGTGTCTGTGTGAGTACATACAGTGTGAGTACATAATGGAACAGAAAAAAAGGCAGGTGTGGCATAAAAAAGAGAGAAAGGCATTAGCGATGTAGAAAAAGTGAATAAATAATATATTTTTAATCTACATAACATGGTGCTGACTGTGGAGTTGTATCAATACTCAGACTGTGTGTGAAAAGAGAAAGTGTCCAATAAAGCTAACGCTGTACAGGTTGAGCTAAAACGCCCAAATGAGGTCCTAGCAACACAATCACCTCTTCAATATCATAGAGACACAAGTGAATTGGAGACACCATCTGAAAAGAGGAAATATTCATGACAATTAGCAGCTGTGGTTTGAAATGCCTTTCCCGAGCTCAGGCATTCGGATCAGAGGAATCATACGCTTTAATAAAACACGGGCGCGAGCGCAATAAACAAGGCACTGGATTACAAACATGTTTTAAAGGTAATTTTATCTTGACATGAGGCTGGACAGACCGGTACTACACACTCAAACCCACATGTATTGAAATCATATCTGAGAGAGAGGAAAGAGGCGAGATTTACCTTAAGTGTCAGAGAAATGTAGGCTAGTTAAACTATTCCACTGTCACCAAAGCACAAGCAAAGAATCAGGAAACTGTTTTCATTCACATCTTAGTGCTTAGCAGCAACAGCACAGAGGTTTGTTTTTGTTTATGTTTTTACAGAATTGCACAGTGGCTCCGCCTGAGGTGAACACATACGAGCGTCTGATTTCAAGTGTCAAAATAGAAGCAACAGCGCGGTCCGTGCGGGTAGGTGTGTAGGCACCTTTAGAGATATCTGACGCCTTTTATACCCCTCTGATGGCATGCTTTCTTGAGTTATGGTTCCCAGATAATCTGTAGACTATACCCCCTGGGCCAGAATATACCCGTCTAACTTTTCACAATCTGAACACGTGTTCAGATGTTATTGTTATGTTCTCAAAGTGCTTATTGTTAAAACAATATATTATTATTATTATTATTATTATTATTATTATTATTAAGGAGAGGAAAGAAAAATGCATAACTGCCAGAGATTTTGTGATAAAAAAATAATGTTTGACATTTGAAATGTGAACATGTAGCCTGTTGGTTTATGTTTATTGAAAGGATCCCCATTAGTGCAGCCAAACTGTCGCTATTCTTCCTGGGGTCCAATAACATGATATAGGCCTACAGCTATTATTATTGCATCACATGTCAACTTTGTATGCCTTGAATTAAGCCATGGAAAGTGCAAGTCCTCTGTTTGATGACGCTTAACATTTTTTTGCGCGTATTTTTTTATTTTATTTTATTGACAGCGCTAGCTGGTGATCTTCCCTCAATGGATGGAGCTAAGTGTAAGTAAAGTATTGAACTGCCAACCTTCTGGTTAAAGAACAACCCACTCTATATCACCCTAAGCTACTGTCTAATTCTTGCTATACAGTATCACTTAACATAACTGTTATCATTGGGGCCTGGCCTGGGGGGTATGAATAACCCGGGGTATATTCTGGCCCAAACCCCTTTAACCCCGGGTGTAGTCCAGATCAGGTGTACACCGGGCCGATTCTTTTCTGCCAGTCCAGCCCTGGTTACAATTGCCTACAGGCTGGGACGTTTGAGATTTGGGTAAAGCTGAACCGGAGGAAATTCACTCGGTTAAGGCAGGGTTTATCACTATTTGTGACTACAGGAAAAAGTCACATGACTGAGCCACGTTTATTATGGCAGATCATTTTATTTACACGCGTGTTTCTACGGTTTGAAAAAAAACAACTGTAAACTTGGATTATGATCAAAACAGAGCTCCCAAAGCCATAAATCCCAGCAGTAGTTCCACGCCGTGGTGTAGTAAGGCTTCCTCTCGACGGGTTTTGGAGTTCCTCTTCGGCTTCAGTTGTCTGTCCTTTGTCTTGGGACGTGCCTGGGCTTGACCTAAAACAAACCCATCATTCTCTCCTTCCCCCCAACCCCTGGAAAATGCACATCAGAAAACTACATTCCATCTCCTGTTTTACCCCTTTTGTCAACACACACTTTTATGTCCCATACTGTGCTTTATTCATCTACACCTTACCCCTGGCAGCCTGTTTGAACTGAAGTATAATGTAAAACAATGTATATATCTAAGAAATACCCGTAGTTATAAATGTAGTTTTTTCAACGATACAAATATAAAATAAATGCTTGTATTTTATTCTATTTATTGGATGCGTGGAGTGGCTTTAAGACAAAATCTATTAATCTGCTTATCATGCCAACCAAAATGATCAGAAAAAAATTGACCTACATAATTATGTATTATGTATTATATAATTATATAATCATTTTTGTGATCAGGCCAAAAATTCACTTTGTGCACAGTAATGAAAAACACCTTTCATAAAAAACTTTTTTTGTGTGTGTGTGTGGCAAGTTTAAATCATATAAAGATCACTATTATCTGACGTGAATATATATATATATATATATATATATATATATATGGGTGATTGACATGACATATTTTTGTGTCAGAGTGATATATTTCTTTTTTAAATAATTTGATCTTTTCATTACATGTATCACTTTATTCTACAAAACCTATTTAGTTTGAACACATTTTCATCACATTTCAATAATAAACATTTTTTTATGTTGTCACACCTCAAACCCCTAAAATGTCAGGTGGTGCAACCGTCCGAGCACATGATTAGACTAATAAAGCTTGTATTTTTGTAATTGTATTTTCAGGGGAACAATTAAAACATAAAACATCATGGCATAATTGTATGTTAAATATCTTTCAAATAAGCCGTCATTTGTGAATATTAATAGTTTTAAAGCTTTTGAGTTCACAAAAAAACATTTGTCCGACAATTTGTAATCTTAAAATATCAGGGTGGCACAACCGTAAGAACAGGGCTGGTATTTTCAAATGAAAAATAGTACCAGAAAACAGGATATGACATCAGCCAGAAGAACAAGTAGTCTTTTCAGATTTTAGTCTTCTTAAATGTTCTTCTTGGATATGTTTAAAATCTGTCTATTGAATGTTCATTTTTAAAACAAGACTCAAATTTAATCACACACATTATAATTGGAATTGGAGTGCTGTTCTGTAGTCGTGCAGCCCTAATGAATCCGGTTTGATATTTTTGGATTTGTGAGACTGTAACTAAAGCACAATATAAAGTGAAGTTATTTCTGTTGTTTCTCACACAGTCCCTCCTCACCTTGACTTAAGCTCTCTGTTTGCTCTTGATTTCCTGTGTGATAAACTCCTCTTTGTTTTTCCTGCAGTACCTGATGGCCCATTGAAACGCCAGCGTGGGTCCTGGCCAATTAGCTGTGGCCTTTTGTTTGTATGCGCCCCTCCACACTGTCCCTGCAGTGTTTACACTCCCCTCCCCGGAACATTGGGATGTGTTGAGACTTGACAAACAGTGCAGCCTGAGCTCGGTTACATGGGTGAAGGGAAATGCGAAAGTCTGTTTTAAATCCAACATTTATTTAATTATTTGATCGGTACAGCGCACATTAATGAACAGTCTGTACAGACTTGTTTGTATTCGTGTTGTTGATGTGTCTTTTCTGGTTGTATGGGGGAGGGCGAAGGGTTTTTTATCGAATCTGTAATGTTGTATGTGGTTTGTCTGTCTTGGTCAACCCCTTGTCTTGTGAATTTCATCTTGTTTTTTGTTATGGGTTGTCGATTCTCTGCAAGGGACTGCAGATGTAAATTAGCCTCAGGCTAACTCTGGTGCAATGGCAACATTTATGTTTTGTACATGGTCCATTTTAAATAAATAAGCTAAACTAACTGTACACAAACTGTAAATGTGTAAGATTCTAGTGAAACTGATCATTTACATCTGTCGCCCCGAGGCAGGCGAAACAAAGAATACAATACAGTGCATACAGTAAGAAGCACAATAATAAAAATAAAAAAATTCAAGTGAGAGCAGGACTGATTTACTTGAAGGTAATGTTTGCGTTGTTTTTTTAAATGAGATGTAAGTCGGGCGTTCTCTTATATCTGTCGGCAGCAGGGGTGTGCTAGGACATCATTTTGGCCCAGGAGTTTTATTATTTATTTAATTTAGACTTTTAGCTCACCTTGTAGAGTGTCAGCCTCGAATACGGCAGGTTGTTGCTCTTAGTCAGTAGCGCGTCCAATGGCATCTTCTGCTTCAGTGCACTGAATGCAAAGCGCAATGTGAAATTTCTTTCTGATTTCAACACCTCAGTCATCATTTGATAGATTTTCAGGATAAAAGTGTTTGTGTCACTTTATTTATGTCTAAAACTGCTGCCCAGGCTCCTGCTGAAGCCCAGTTAAAGCCATTGGGCCTGTAACTGTACAACTGTGTGAGTCCATTATTTATAATTTTCTTTTCCCTTGGTGGCCCAAAAGTACAGTGAACCATAAAACGCCCCAAATTGTATATCTGTACCCTTGATTGTACATCAGTGTGATTTGGCAGTTTGTGATTTCAATTTCCCAACTGAACTAGCCGAATACCAGTGCCGATTCTAGTCGGACTAGAGCCGCGTATAAACAACTTAATGCGACTGCGCTGCACAGGCTTTCAAATGCACTCGAACAGACCCATGTACTCGTGCTATTCCCTCACGCACCAGATTTGATCTGGTGTTTTAGGAGCGTCCTCAGCAAAGTCACTGGTTATTTCCCTCGACCACTCACAAATGCATGTTTCGCTGTTTTGATCCACCAAGTTTAAAAATATAACTGGATGTAACTTGGATGTGTTCAATGGAGCAGAGAGAAAATGGGCCGCCTTCACGTTCAGAAAGAGTTTGTGAAGGAAACCTCCAAAAAGAAAATTGACAAATATTAAATTGATTATTGTTTGGAGGGGATTGGATTCACAAAGCTGCCATATTGATCTTATGGCTGAACGTCTTTTCATCTGACCAACATCAAGCCCATCATTTTGAATATTCTCATCAGTTTTGGACAGCTTTATGAGAATATAATTTGACCTTAGTTGATACGTGCCGGCAGAGAAGACCCTGAGCATTGTGGCCATTTTTGTTTCAGGCAGATTGTCGGTCGATCTGATATCACCACGTAATTAAGAGTCCAGGATCAATATAAAGTTGTTTGCCCAGGACAAATGTTACTGCCAGCCAATCAGCCTAATCCTAACCCTAACATTAGTCCTGGGCAAACAACTTTGACATTGATCCTGGACTCATAATTACTTGGTGATATCAGGAACACCCGGATTGTCCCAGTAATGATGACCTTTACCAAAGTTACTATGATGGAATTCCTACCTGTCCATCGCCTCAGTTTTAAACTATTGGCTGTTGAGCATGTTGTAATGTCTTGTGAATGCAGCCTATTAGCATGAGAAATGTATATTGTCCATGGTGTTTTTTGTTAAGAATAAGGAGCAGGCTGTGCGGACCTGGTCTATCACAGGCCCACTATATTGTTTTAATGTATTTATTGCACATGTTGATTGTGTTGTATGTCTGTGGATGTACTGTTTTTATCGGGCCCGTACTGGCACTTCCTCTGCAAATGAAGTTCCTAATGGATAAATAAAGTGAATTTGAATTTGAGGCTCGGAGCAGAATGCATATAAACGTCCCAAGTCTCTGACTGGGAAGGGGTGACCATTGGAATGTCTCCTCTGAAACAGTGGTGTCTAACTGACAAAATGTTTGGCCTTGTTTTGTCTCTTTTCCTTCACTCTTCTCTAAATATGTGGCTAAGGTCACAACCAGAAAAAAACTTGACACTCGATACACATTTTGATGCCACATTGCAAGAATTGTGTGACAGTATAATGACACAACAGCAAGGGACACTTTATCCCCTCCAAGTAGCTCTTATGCATGCCTTTCTTCATGGTAAATACTATGAATCAATGAGAATGGCTTTCCCCATCATAATACTTGTTACGAATTGTAGTGGGCCACCACTGTTCAGCATTGTTGATGTGTGAATATGTCTTCTGTTCTAGGTAAGGCCTTTGACATCACATATGTGCGCCTGAAGTTCCACACGTCTCGCCCTGAAAGTTTTGTCATCTACAAGCGTAGCAGTGAGTCGGGCCCGTGGGTGCCGTACCAGTTCTATAGCGGCTCGTGTGAGAAGACCTACCAAAAACAGAACCGGGGCTTCATCCGCACGGGCGAGGACGAGCAGCAGGCGCTCTGCACGGACGAGTTCAGTGACATCTCTCCTCTGACTGGAGGAAACGTGGCCTTCTCCACGCTCGAGGGCCGACCAAGTGCTTACAACTTTGACCACAGCCCAGTGCTGCAGGTTAGTCTTTGCAATACTATTCTTACTTTGACCCGCCAGCGTACTCTATACATTCACTATATACGTTTGAGACATTAGAGGTCAAGACTATTGCCTTTACCTAACTGTTTTTGTAAATACAATTTCACCCGGACAGAAATGGCTTTATTCTGTTTGTTCACTGAACCCCGAGAGTATTTTTTTGGTAGTTTTTCTCGCCTGGATGTCTTGTAATGCCATTGAAACAATGAGGAGTGTTTTATCTCCGTTTTTCAGAACATAATGTTAATGCTGTAGGGGATTATGTAATAAAGGTTATGAAACCAGAAATACAGATGGATTTAGGCAAAACAAACATCTCACACAGCAAATCTAGAAAAACCTGGATAAATAGTCGACATTTGGAAATTATGTCGTCTTATTGAAGAAATTAAAGCTATTATTCCTTTCATTCACCCTCTACCCCCTCTGTTTAGGAATTTTATATATTCATCATTTTGTCTAAACAAACTGATAGATAGGCCTGCCACGATAAATTTTTTTTGAGGACGATATATCGTCTCGATAATACGATATATGTTGAGTGTAATGCAAATACTGTAGGCAATAAAAATAAAACTGTAAGCAACTATTTTAATTGAAATGTATTGAACTTTTGGCATTCAATATTAACACCATATACCAAACAAAGTGCCAACTAGAAGGGTCGACATATTCTAGGACACTGTATCCATCTGTGCTTCTCAACCTTTTAACATAACTTACACTCTCACCAGGTTCTGTGTTTAAACTAGGCCTGTCACAACATTTTTTTTAAAATAGTCAATATACAGTGTCATCTTTAAAAATATCCCAATAACAATATTGATATTTCATCTACATTAGTCTGGTTAAATATTCCCTGACAAAACTCACTTCTATGTTGAATTACATCTGGTTAGAATAACGTGTATATTAAATGTATGGGTTCAGATAATACTGTATTACTGCAAAAATAGAGTAGCTATGTTTTGTTTTTTCCTTTTCTTTTCAAATCTCACCTCCTGTACACACGGCTGTCGGAGTAAAGCAGCTTTTTTGGGGGTGGGGGAACTTAGTGACGGTTTCTCTGGCTTTTGAAAAGTGTGGACCAGTAATATGTTCTCAGGACTATCACGCTTGTATTTGGATAGTGGCTAAAGCGCTAATAGTAGCGCTGATTAGCTTTGATACACTGACTGGGCGGGGGTTTCGTTTCGTTCTCTGTTGGACAAACCTGCAGTCGCATTAATGTTGTTATTCTCTCCGTGATGAGTTCTTTTGGCTGGAACTCCAAGTGTTTTCACACGAGCCCCTCTTGCTCCGCGATAAAGTTCACAGGACGTGTTGGAATCAGCAAAGCTCCGTAGTATCAGTATCACGGCACTTTGTTTACACCCCGCCTCTCTCCAAAAGCAGCACTGATCTATAAATGATCTGATACATGCAGGGATACGGCTGATGTGCTTCAGTGCTGTCTTTACGCACATGGAGACGGGTTGGCTGGACGCTCCGCTCACTCAGCGCTGTGATCATTCTTCTGTATTTATTTTAAGCACACGCAGCACGTGCATTTATCGAGACTAAAAATGTTATCGTCCTTCATTTTACTTATCGAGCGATAACTCGATATAGTAATTATCGCGGCAGGCCTACTGACAGATAAACACGTTGATTTGCTGTATTTTCTTATTGAGACAAATAAAATGGAACAACCAATAATGAAACCATTTCATAGAGTCCATTTTAAATTTGATCGATGATGAAGTATCCACTTTTGTACTTAAAGGGACTATACAGAGTTTAAAAATGTAAAAAATATGTATTTTCCTCCCCCTTCATGTTCCAGCAATGTCCTAATGTGTAGAATGGGCCCAGACCTATTCACCACAACTGCCGCTAAAATCCTGCACTGTCATTCAGAAAGGTGTTAATTCGGGACTGAAATATACCGCCATGCACAAGCTTAATATAGAGACTACAGTTACGCGTAAGACCTGAAGTGGCAGTAGTGAGTATAAAAATGACCAACTTGCATCTAGTCCCTTTAAGTAAAAGTACAGATACGGGCGCAAAAAATGTACGCAAGTAGATTTTACCTAGGATACTTTTACTTTAAGTAAAAGCACAAAAGTACTCATTTCAAAATGTACTTGAAAAGTAAAATCATTATGGTTGAATTGCAAGGTCAATACTGATTAAAACTCCAGTGTTTACCGCCACAGAATCAACACCACCCGCCACGGTTCGTGTATGATTCGTTCAATCATTTTTCAAATTGAAATCAAAAACGAAATTACCTAGAAACATCTGCTATGAGCATTTTTCGTTTTATGTAATGAAACAAGATCACTCTAAATGGTTTTAATTTTGAGTTTTCAATCTGATACTAAAATAGAAAAACAATATTTGAAAGTAAAGGCTCAGAGCGTCACTATGTCATCAATTATCTTTTATTCGTCTGCAACAACGGAAGTTCTCTGTACGGGCCATATTATTGTCCGACTGCAACACATCGATGAAACTGGCCATTCTATTCAAGGAGGAGATTTCTATAAACGCGTAATATCAGATGCATGGACAGATAAGTAGCATTTTTATTCCTCCAAGCTGCGGGTATAGGGCTGGAAAGCGGAAGTGCGAGAATTTGCGAGATTTCCGTCCACGGATACAAACAAACAACACACGCTGGTTGTCCTGTACTGATATCGCGGACTTCATACGCTCTGATGGCTTTTTCAGTGTTATTTTGGACACATTTCGTCACTGGGACGAAAAACTTTGTATACGGCCATGCTAGTCGCTGAGTGTATCGGCAAATGCCCCGCTCAGGTTTGTGGCATGGTCCCATTTAGTGATAATATTCGAGTAAATTATACTCGTAGTGACATGCGCCTTTTTATATCTGTAGACGCCTTGGTCAAGGAGGGTCGACACGCCCGCCTGCCTTTTCCTCTGCCTTTGATTTGCTTTTTTATTTTTATTCCCCTGTCACTGGACATGTGGAGCTCCGTGTGTGAGGGCAACACCTCTACTGTGAAACCACGAACTAAATATGGTCATAACCTCTTAACCCCCACTTTAACCAAGTACATTTCCATCACTTTGGCTTTTGTTGATTTTTTGTCATGTTTTTATAACTTTTTTTGTCACGTTTTTGTCGCTTTTTTGTTGTGCGTTATGCTTGTTGCTGAATTGGTGAAAATGTGCTCGGTTAAGGTGGGGGTTAAGAGGTTTTAACTAAAAGAAAAAGTAAAATAAACTCAAGTCTTTGGTATAAATTGCCTCTGTAAACTATTTTATCAACACATTAAGGGACCTACGTCCCTTAACGTGCTGGTGTTGGTCGTCTCCAGCTGGCGTTGATTGGCATTTTGTGTTGAAATGCTAAGGCTAATCACTCGCCATGTCATGAAAGCATTTTGCACTATTCAATTCAGCCGCCTCCTCGAACAGCTGGTTGTTTGTTTGTATCCGAGCGAAGAACCGGAAGTGCTTCTGGTACGAGACTTTCCAGCCCTATAGCTTCTCCATGGCCGCGCGCCGGGTCACGTGACCCGGCATCAGCTCCAGCCGCTGCAATGAGCAGGGCACTATATACATCGAGTTTAGTCTGTTTGCATGGGTTTGGTTTATTATGATTTTTTATAGCACATACAATTAAAGCCATTTAGAGTGATTTTGTTTCATTACATAAAACGAAAAATGCTCATAGCAGACGTTTCTAGGTAATTTCGTTTTTGATTTCAATTTGAAAAATGATTGAACATACACGGACCCGCCACATATTGAGTTTCGTATTTCTTATTTTTTTTCATTTCGTTTTTTTTAAACGCTATTTAAAACACGCATCGTATAGCACGGCCAAAGCGGTCAATTGACTGTGGGGAGGGGGGTTTAAAATGCAGCGGCCCTATAAACCAGTGGTCCCCCACCACCGGGCCGGGGACCGGTACCGGGCCACAGAGCATTTTCACCTATGTCTCTGGCCTGTCCACACACCAATTAGCTCGTGTATATACGAAACTCCTGATAGAAAGTCTCCCTACAAATCCTTTGGACTGGAGTTCATCTGGTTTTATTACAGAGTCAGCGCAGCCTTGTGCAGCTGAATGTGTTACGCGCAGCTCCAACGTCTTTTTGTCACCAGCGCCGCTGAGCGTCTGCTCTCTCCCTTTCCCCTCGGCTCGCGCTAACCCTTCCAAAAGCTCATCGCGTTGGAGCCTCACAAGTTTTCGCCACAACCTTAATGCTTTCACAGGACGGAGAGCCGTATTTATCCCACTGCTGCAGCGGGAGGCGGACACAGGAGAAAGGGAGAGGCCTCTGCGGCACAATCTCTCCTGTGTCCGCCCCTCCCGCTGCAGCGCTCTGTGATGAAAGGGCTGCGTTGCACGCTGTAAAAACGTGACCCATAGTCTATGCACGTGTTTCTCCGCGTGCCCCGCATCAGCGCTCCTCCCCCTCCCCCATCGCCACACATTGCCTTCAAACCTGTGGGAAACACTGAACTCCCCTTTTTATTTAGAACTGAGCACAGTAAATGTGCATTCTACCTGCTCACTATAGTGTGGTTTATATTTTTATGAAATCAAAATAAACCTTGTGGGAATATCAAAAGGTAGAAGAAAAGGGAGAATCAGAATCAGATAGTTTTTTTTATCTCCATTGTTTGAGAACAGGTTCAGACGTAAAGGCTGGGTGATTAATCAAATGAATTCAATTAATTCATGCTTTTAAAAACAGACGATGGGGAAAATGGCTAAATCATAAAATTGTGTCCGCCTCTCCATGTCCGCCTCATGTGCGGCCAATTTAGCAGCGTTTTAGACGCTCCGTAGCGAAATGACAACAGTGGAGAAGCCAGCGACTTTCTGACTATCTTCTGCTTCACAAAGGCCGCGTGTTGTGTTTAAAGAGTGCGCGGTGGCGTTTTCCTCCGCTAAAACAGACTTTCCCTCGGTCTGCTCCTGTGCCTTTCTCTCATTCTGCTCTGAGCGGAGCACCCTTTTAACGCCGCCCCTTTCCCCTTAAGTCTCCATGGAGACATTTGTCAATCACAGCAGAGGCATGAGGATAAAACTAACACTTTTGAAAACTCCATGGCTAATTAAGAAGTTTTACTTTTGAGAGCAGACAAGGAATATTTAAGAAACTATTTTTAAATAAAGGGTTACCTTATCTTAATGGTCCCAATTGTAGGCTATATTTTAAAATATTAATGAGCAGGACTCTGAGCAGTTTTCTTCATACAGTCTGAAAGATCAGGAGACCTTTTTAAGTTTATTTCCAATAAAATCGATTAAAATCTTAATCGTCCAAACTGAGTAAAAAAAATCTAGATTTTATTTTTTGGGCATATTGCCCAGCCCTATGCAGACGTGCAACATAAAACACATGTTAACATAAAACTACACCATTTTTCAATTACACTGCGTAAAATCACATACTTTCGTTTGATTTATTTTATGCCTTTATTGAGTGGATAATTAGATTATCCACACAATTACCTGCCATCAGGCTGAAGTGATTATTTATTTTCTATGCACTGCTCTGATAAATAAATAACACATCTCTATTACGTAAATATTGTAAATGGACTGGGTGTGGGGTACATAGACATATTATTAATAGACTGTCATTCCTTACTAGGGCTGCATGTTTTCAAGTTTTTCATTAACCGTTAACTGAGGCCCTTAGCGGTTAATACTCAGTTAACCATTAGTGTGCGCACTAACCAACCCCCACCCCCCCGCGCACACTGCCCCCTCCGTTACGTTATACTGACAGACGCGAAAGGGGTTTTTCATTGTTAGGCATTAAGCATTGCCGCATTTCTACCATTAAAGCTGGGGCGCTCTTGGGCAATTCTACCATTGAGGCCGGGAAAGCTTATACGTCAATTTTCGAGTATAAGGGTGTTTTTGCACCAATTGTCGGCCTTTGAGCCAATGAAATGCAACAGAATAGAGGCGCGGGAGCGTCAGCATCACAACACTTTTTATTTCGTGCAATTTGGCGAAATATTTCCGGAGATACTCACTTTTTCGGATTGCAACCCAGCTCCAGTCCGTTTATAGAGCTTACACGTAAATGCGGCGCCGCAACACGCGGTGTGCAACACGCGATGTTCATAGTTTAATTCGATCAAAAACAGTGGTTATGCTCTTTCCATCACATAGTTTTATTGAGAAGTCAAGTGCCGGACGAGAGGAGAGCTGCGTCTTCTCCTCTGGTTGACCGCGCTGAGCAGCAGTGAGGGGAGGGGCTTTATCCTCCTCTTTGCTGTGTTTAGAGAAATCTGTTTGGAGCAGGGTACTCTGCCCTTCCCCATCACCAGCTTTTTATTTCTTTATAGCTTAATAATTATTTTTATTTCCCATGTTTCTATATATAACTATTAATTACATTGTAGTTTAAAGAGTGGATATTGTTTTGGGTGTAGAGAGTTAAGCTGCTAAACATTTTTAAGTGACCTCAAAAGACAAATTACAAAGGTTTAACATAAAAAATATAGGCCTATATTTTAGTATAAGAGGGCTTTATTTCACTTTGTATTTACATATTTTATTTTTGTGAAGGTATATCTAAATAAATCCAATTTCTCAGGAAAGTCACAAGTGTAAGCTCTCAAATACTTTTTGAATTTTCTTCCTATCTGCTACAGAGGCCTAAATGGGTTAAATGGCTGGAACATATTTAAAATGAAATTAATTTGTAGAAATAAAACACAGTGGTAATGACAGAGCAGTCAAACTAGGTCACTGTCTTGCGTTCACGTAGCCTGGCCTTAGCCATCTGTAAACTCCAGTCAATTATATTTTCCCTGCATGTACGTCTGGGTTTGATCTCAGTGGCTGCGTTTCATCGGTTGAATTTCAACCTACCACTCGGCGAGCGGGGGAGGCGGGTGTTGTCGGTGACGTCAAGCATTTGCGCCGCATTTGCTGGTTGTAGTTCGGCAATGGCGGCGGATACGGACGTAAAGGTAGCTCTTCAATCCGTTCTGGCTCAGCTCCCAAATATCCAGAAATGATAACTGAAGCCTTAGAATGCGTAAGGAATGCTCCCAAGAGTTATGATAGCTCGCTTCACTCAACACGGGCGCACTACATACGTCACGACCACACGCTAGCGAAAATCAGATCCAATCGTTTCAAAGGAGTTCACCCCTCCCACCTGTTAACGGAGCTCAATTGAGAAAGTCCAGACCCTCTGTACGAAACGAAATGAGTACGAGGGGATGGTAAAACTAGGCTAGCGTTCACGTGGCCCTACAGTATTTTTTTTGCAGTCATTTAGCCCGCTTTTTTTTTTTTTTTTAAACATTGTGCTTTAGCTTACCTAGCTACCTCCTAAGTGATGCCCAGGTGTCGGCTGCTGAGATGGTACAACAACGAAGTTGAAATATATCTAAGCATTACAATTAGGGGTGGGCGATATTGACAAAAATGAATATCTCTATTTTTTTTCAATATCTCGATATCGATATTCAGACGCAGACGCACAGACACACAAGAGACAGAGAGGGAGACACGTTTGTCCTGGAACTTACGTGATCTGAAGAAAGGAGGTGAGGTGAGGAGGATATTATTAGCCTTTAACCGCGTTTGCATTGTGGTTTTCTTCACCGTGTTGTTAGTTAGCGCCAGGCTAAAAGTTAGGAAAGTTCGCTAACTAGCAAGCCAGTGCTACAACTTGTCCTGAGCCCTTTCCTCGCAAATATGAGCGACTCAAGTGACAAACTTCATTCATATCATTAGATTCTTCATCTCTGTAATCGCTTCACGCTGCCATGTTGTTGTTTTGAATGTGTTATGCAGCGGAGGGGGTGGCTGGCGCGCTACGGTAACCCACAAGGACAACGCGACAAAGTCCGAAAAAAAAAAACATGTTTGGGGGGTCGGATTGTACAAATTATGAAATATCTCGATATCCAATTTTGCATATCGTCCAGACAACAATTTCGATATTATCGTCTAAACGATATATCTCCCACCTCTAATTGCAATGCAATACTTGCATTTTGATCCGTCATTTCTGTTGTAAACCGCTCCCATGCTGTGCTGTTCATGGCCAACTTCATATTGAAAAGTTAAACTAGCTAGGCATGCGCGATGACTGCTTCTCGTGAACAAATGTTTGGGAGCGCTCTGGCGTCTCTGGTGGTGCAAAAATGTATTACTCGTATTTACAATGACACGGCAAATTATACACGCCAGTTAACCGAGCAAAATGCTTTTACTCGGTTATGCAGTTTTTAACGGTTAACCGGGTAATCAGTTAACCATGGACACCCCTATTCCTCACTCCTGCCCGTTTACCATAAAAACTACGTTCGAGGGGGAAATCATGGTGGATTTACAGACTCCTCCTCCCCAGCTCTGACGAAGCATGTTTCTAAAAAGGCCATAAGTGTGGGATCTTCACGGTAGAAACGGCCCTTGCGTGACGTGTAGTTTGTTATAGTTCGTGTAGTTCGCGCAGCTTCAAGGCCCTCATTAATAGGGAGATTTTTTTAATTTTCTTACGAAATCCAGCTTGGTTTCCTTCAATTGTAACTAACCCGGCGTTATCACAGGAGGAATATATCTAGCTGTAGAAAGTTTAGGAAAATTAGAAACCAGCCTTTTAAAGTTGTTTTTTAACATGTCTAAAGTGCAATGCAATGGGGTCCAGCGGCTTTATGGAGGTACTACAGCAATGGCGGAGCAATGGCGGCCCCTAGTATCATCGTCACAAAGCAGAGCAGCCAGCGGCCATTGGTGGGGTACTGCTTATGGTTGTTTTTCTTTTTCCTTTGCTTTTCTCTGTTGATTTTTCCTTATTTGTTCATTGAAGTAGTTTTTATAAAAATAAATAACACATTTTACAGATTATTTTACATTTATAATGGATGTCACCATAAAATAAATAATTAAATAAAGACAAATATACCAACGATGCTAAATGTGTTCACTTGAACGTAAGTCTAGGTCAGAGGAGCAAATTCCATGATGTGGAAAATAAATTCTTACTTGCATATGCTTTTTAAGACGGGATAGAGTCCTTTTTGCTCCGAGCATCTCCCTGGCTCCTGCCCGGCTCACTATCATCCACAATGACACTGTCTGTCGTGTCCATGATCGACAGCTGGTACTTTTACTCCTTTCGATTTCTCCACTGAAAAACAATGAACAATACACAGATTGTTCACCCTCTTCAGATTTACTTTTTATAGTGCACGCTTTAGGATTTGTTTTTGAATTTCAGTAATTTGTTTGGACACTTTGGGTTTTATTTTTGTATTTTAAGTTTTAGAATTTTTTTCTGTTCTTTACATTTGCCTTGTGTATCTGAATTTGTTGGTCTGATTTGTACTTACCTCCACTATGTTTTATAGGCAGTTTCGATGCACAGACTTCGATCTTTCCATGTACATTGTTTATATTATGAAATGTGAAATACCACTGCAAAGGTGTCCAAACGTACTCCAAGAAGCAATGACCTTTAATGGCCCAGACAGGAAGTAGTCTGTAACTTGTAGTGTTGTCCTATGTGGAATAGAATGCTGTGAGACTGTTGTGTGATTTGTTTGGAACAGATGTCCATTAAAATGAGCACAGCTGCAAAGGCGCCAAGCCAAGTTCCAACAGTGTGGGAAACTGAATTCTGCCAAAGCCAAGAGTGTAACTGCACAATACAAAACAATGAGTTAATACAGTCCTGATCAAAAGTTTAAGACCAGTTGAAAGATGGCAAGGATTCCCATTTTGCATGACTGGATCTTTGAAATGGGAGGGAAACAAAATAAATGGAGTAAACTTTTATTGAAAACAAATAAGCTGTTTTTGCAGGTTATCAAAAGTTTAGGACCATATGCCTTTAACATGCCAAATCTGCTAAAATATGGATTCAGTGTAATTTTCTGTCAGGTATTTACACTGTCATGACATTCTGATGGCAATGGCAAAACAACCCAGATTGCAGCCCAGTAACCATCAGAGGCATCTGATGGACTTACAAATTAAAACGCATCCTCAAAGGCCTCATCTCCTTGAGCCACTGAACTTTCTGTTTGGACTTGCAAACCTGCAAGAGAGACCAAACATGAGAACAGAACGTTTTATTCTCTGATGAGAAAAATGTGACCTTGATGGTCCTGATGGTTTCCAACGTTACTGGCATCACAAGCAGATCCACCTGAGACGTTTTCTACGAGCCACAGTGAGGGGGTGCCATAATAATCTGGGGCAGGGGTGGGCAATAAGCGGATTCAGCATTTCACCGAGCACAAAGCATGCTGGTCCAGGTTAAAGGTCAGGACTACCCAGCTCTCCCAAACTGTGTACATGACTGAGTGTGACTCAGTCAATTGATTATTTTGAGCGTTGAAAATCGATGTTTTAAAAGAATTTTGAAAGAAATGGGGACACAGTGTTACTGGGGAGAGAAAAAAGAACTTGTGGCCCTTGCTAAACCAATAAATAAAAAAGAACAGTTTGTATTCTCGAAGACGGCGTGTACTCCGTCACTGATTACTATGACAACGGACAGCGCCATTTTAGCGTGTTTCCCGGTGCCAGACATCGCAATGCATAAATCAAGAATTACCCTACATTTGGCATGGAAAACAACATGACAAATGGCCGAAATGAGGTATGACATTGTGCAGTCTGACATAGCAACACGTAGCAACCAGTTAAGCGTGGTTTTGGCACAACAGAAAGCAACAGGCCGCAGCAGCGTCACTTGTAACTTCATGTTTTGAGAGGAATTTCCATTTGAGCAGTTATTAAAACGAGAGAAATGACAGTATTACCTCCTGAGCGGTAGGGACAGATCAGATCCACATCATGACACAGTTTTCCTTCAGCCACAAGCTAAACTTTTCTAAACACACTGGCTCTGACAAAGCAAAAGCACTTCACATGTCAAAGATCTTTACACAGTACGAGCACTCACTATGTCACTAATAAATTACCAAAACTTTACCAAAAATGTCTAATACAGAGTGAGCACTCACTCTTCCACAAACAAATCTTTGATTTCCTCCAGTGCAGCTGGATTAAACTTAATAACAACAGTACGTGAGCTCAGGCTCTGGGTCTGCCGCTAAAGTTCTTGTTGTCACTGCTGTGCTGTGCTTTTCTCTTGGTCTAAAAGTGCTAGTTTCCTATTCAGTCATGGTTCAGTCCTGATCTGTAACCGGTGTAGTCTACGTCCCGGTTTAGTCCTCAGACCTGCCGCAGACCGCGGCTGTGCCTAAGTGTATCTAGTTATAGCTTTGCTTCGTTTAGTAGCTAATATTTCATGATTGATCCATGTCAGGCAACTGGAAACCACGCTAAAATGGCGCTGTCTGTTGTCATAGTAATCAGTGACTGTGAGGTCTTCGAGAATTAAGTAAATAGACGTATTTGTTACAAATAGCATTACTAGTTAGCTATATGTCAAACTTGCACATTTAATCCATTCGTCACGACGTTCTGGATCTTTTCTTTTAGTAGGAAATGTGATGAGTGCGTATGGCGGCTCGCATAAAACGCTGTGAGGTTCCTTTATTGCACTCGTGAATAGGGCAAAACTCTTCCATACACTGCCCATGAGGACAGTCGCACTGCAATGGAGAATGAATGCGAACCTGGCATATCGCCGTAAAACCACATTAAGTGCCATAATAGTCACTAAATAGGCGGTTGTTCCATTATGATAGTATGGTTTTAATGGGCTTTGCTGACACTGTGGGTAGTTGTGAACTTTGACCGGAACATTACCACGCATGCGTACTGAAAATGCTGATTTGGCTTATTCATTATCATAAGGGGCCACATGAGTCGGAGGGCCGCACCAACAATAACTCAAGCTTATTCTGCTCAACTTTATCCTATTGTACCTTACACTAAATTGTGTATTTTGAATAGCTGATACTGGTATTTGGTAGAACTATCACTTTCTGTAAATTTTAGCAATATCAAGCCAGGGACCTAACCACATGTTAACCAAAAGTTGAGACTAAGACCAACTCGGGCCTAAACCACATGTAAACCAGGCCAAAAACAAGTCTACAGGGGAGGAAGGTCTTCATCAAGACCCCAGTGATCCTCAAACAACATGCCCCTCCGTCAGCTGTGCGGACAGAGGCTGATCAGGCTCCTGTCTTTGGGAATAACACCCCATGGAGTCAGTTGGATACTATGGGGCGCTAACTTCACACAGGTGTGTCCAGACTTTATGAAAAAAAAAAACAAACTCAGCGGTAAATGACAGTGACACTCCGCGGGGAAGCACACTCGTTTGTGCTTCGTTATTTAGGATATTCAACTTCTTATCCTTGTTAACTTCCACCATAGCACAGAAAACACCTCTGCGCTTCCCTTTCGCAATAGCGAATGCCTCAGCAACAGCAAATCCTCCGCACAGGCTTAAAAAACACTATGCACGTGGTCCTTGTGCTTCTGTCATTCTGTCCAACGACAGGCCTCCTCTTTTCTAAGTTTAGCCTCATACTCCGTTTGACAGAGGCAGAGCCATGTTGAGCCCGCTCTGTGGGTGATGACGGTCATGGCGCCAACACACTGCTACTCGAAGAGGTGCGATTGCGCTGTGTATGTGTTGCGACTGCGTGACATTTTTTGGCATTTTCCTTTTAGAGAAAATGAGCAGCGGGCTGGATTAAATTGCTTGGTGGGCCGGGCTTTGCCCAGGTCTGAGCTGGGGCTTTTTCCTTCAGTGGAACAATGGAGCTTCAGGTGGTGCAGGGGCATCAAACAGCCGCTGGCTCTGTGCAGATGTTACGGAGAGCATCCCTCAGACTGAGGCCCTCGTCTGATGCCTTCAAGCAAATGCTTCAAAGTTTGCTTTACTAATAGTAGCTTCGGGTTAGCATGCACACAGGCATGCCCCTGTCCTGCCGAGACTGGAGTCTCAGGGACTGTCCCCATGTTATTGGTTCGCCAGTTAATGAAGATGCTGCCGTTTTTCTGTCCTGTGTATAATTATTTCTTCTTCCCCATTTGTTCTGCTGTGGTAACCAGCCATGTTTGTTTTGAGTATGGACCGGAGCAGGCATTTCTCTGATTAGTTTAAGCCACCAGTCAAATTGATGTTCTTTGATACGCACCCTTGTAGGGCTGAACAATTTTGGAAAATAATCTAATTGCGATTTTTTTCTTAAATATTGCGATTGCGATTAAATATGCGATTATTGTTGCAAAGTCCTCTTATGTATTTTTCACCTAACACAAGCAATAAATCAGTCTGTTTCATAACAAACAATATTAGATTAATTTGAAGTGAAAATTGCAACAATAACGTTGTTATAATTATAATTAATAATTGTTGCTTGCCCTATTCAAAATTTGTGAACATGTGGACTGCACTTCTTAAAAACTTAACAGTACAGTCTATAAATAAATGATAAATTATATATATAGATATTTAAAAAACAAAAAGATCAAACTCACTGATCCAGTCAGTAACATCACCCATACTAAAGAGCAGGAAAAGTAAGAACAAACGTCTGCTTTAACTAGTTGGAAAAGTTTTAGGAAATCAAACTCCCAATTAATACAAAATAAACTATTGATTATTTATTATTTCGGCCAATCAAATCCCTGTCTGAGCTGCGACTCGTAGTTGCTTCAGATGCGCGTTATTGATAAATACGGAGAGGCCAGATGGAGCACACGCCAAAACACAGTGGAACTGGGAGCAGCATTTTGGTTTTGGGATGTAACTTTGGACAATATGAAGAAACGCAAGGAGACTGGGACAGGTGCCAAACACAGACACGTTTTACTTTCTTTGACTCGCAGCCATTTAGTGACATTTCAGCGTAAACAGCGCATTTCCTCAGCAAAATAAGACATGACACGGACTCCTGCCTCAGATCGTAGTTTCCAACACTTTTCATACAGCAGTTTAGTGTTTATATCTAGCGTCTGTACTACCTACGGAGCGCATATGCGGTAGGTGCAAAGGTAAATAAAGGCACATGGCCTCCGTGGATACGTTATGGTCATGAACCGTCATTATGCTTTTGAGATAAGTTCTTTATCCACAACATTCCCAAACATAAGCCTCCTAAACTGAGCCACAAACGACTCTTTACTCTTTACAAGCAGCACAGGCTCACCTATATCTCTGTGGAGGCAGAGGCGTGTGAATCCGGAGGTGAGGGAGTTTCTGTGATCATCAGAGCGTGTAGTAGCAGCGAGAGAATGGCGTGATTAGCGCTGCAGCTAACGCAATGCTAACGGAGAAGAAAGCAATAGTCCTTCGCGGTGGCTGCATGATAAACGCTGATATTTTCACTGTACATCCACAATCTACCGCGCACCTTAACTAGACTGAGACGTAAACAAAAGCACGCGACGGACTTGACTTTGCTGCCATATCTCGCTGCTCCATTCACTTCCAAAATCGCGTACCCTGCGATTACGAAATTGCATTGTGTCATATCGCGATAAAATTGCAAATGCAATTAATCGTTCAGCCCTACACCCTTGTCCATAGAAACTGGGTATGCGCCCGTGAGTCCAGGGCACCATCCCTGTTTCTCTGTAGAAAAGCAACTGGAGCCAAGCCAAGTAGAGTGGGGTTAGAGTTGAGTAGGGTTAATTAAAGTTAGTTTACTCAGTGCCTCAGTTCTGACTGAATACTTGCTGTTGTTAACCACACAGTGCATATTTCACCCAGAGCTGTGAAGATGTTGCGGTTACGGTGACGATGAGCCGGTGGACTTGGCCAACACATAGGCCTCTTTCCGTGAGATTTATTGTCCCTCAGAATTAAAATGTGGGGGAAACTGGAGAATAGAACCAGCTGTGCAGCTTTCAGTGGGTAAGGTGACTTACAAAGTTTCTCAAATATAACACAAGAAATGCTTTCTTTCTTTCTTTCTTTCTTATTATTTTCACCCTTAAAGAATTCATTAGTTCAGCTTCAACACCATCCCCACCTTCTCGTGTAATAACATACAATACAATACAACTCTTTAAAATATATGGGCCTCTGTCTAGATATATACTGTATACATTTAATGTTAGGGAAATTTATTCAGGGGCAGGTGGGCAAACTTTATCTCTTCCCTCGCAGCTTCCATACTCATACTTTCATACATACCCACCACTGATTCATTTATTTTTAGACCATTTCAATCATGAAATGAGGACGTTGGTCCGTTACGAAGCAGTTATTTTAGAGCAGAGTTATGAGCGGGCGAACAGACGGCCCGACGCCTCCCAAAGTGTCCTGGTTTAAATAGATGGAGACCAATATGGACCTAGACTCTCAGCTAAATCTGGGCTCCACTCCCCTGCAGGCCCGAGGCCACTGTAGCGCTGTAAAGAAACACAAAATCAGTGAAATTTTAAAGGATGAATTCTAAATGTTTTTGGTACAAATGATAAAGGGCTGAAATAGGTACAAAATAAAGGCTTCAGTAAATTTTCATTCTGATCCCTGCACTGAACAGCACCAACGAGACCGTTTGAAAGAACCCGTAAATCCAAGTTGCCCCCTGCAATTCATAAGGCTACTGTTACCCTTAATGGACTTAATGGTGCCAGTTTCCTCTTTGTAGAAGCATGTCCCCGGAGATTCTAAAACTTGAAGTCCATCTAATTGAGATCATATACAAGATCATATAGACTTACAAATGAGGAAACCTGATGTGTTTGTTTTTAAGACAGTTCTCTGACAAATCCTAAAAGGGTCAGCTCTGTGCTGGTACAAATATATCCAGTCCTTACAATAACCCAAATCCAAAATCGGGTCAACAGTGTCAGTCAGACAGTTCACCATCCTTACTTCCAGTGTCTGCGTACACTGTATGAGTGAACGTGTGAATGGGTGGGTTGTTCCTTGATGTGAAGTGCCTAAAGCGGGGCACTATGTAAATGTGACCATTTATTTATTTACCAAAACAAATGCCAAAAAAATGGCCGGCAGGGTGGGACAGCGGTTAGAGCTCGTGCGGGCGGGGCTTTTCAGTGGAGTTTGCATGTTCTACCCTGGGTACATCAGTTTCCCCAACCACTAAAAACGTGTACAATAGGCCAGGATGAATGAATGAATGGTGGTGGTCAGATTGTTTGGTCCAGATGTGTGCATTCGCTCTTCTGTCCCGGGTGAAACTGTGGCTACATACAGCAAAAGTAGGATTCAGGTTGAAGCATAAATACATTTCTGTTCCAGAAATTTCTGCGATTTACTCACAAAAAACCCCAATATACAGGGCTTAAAGGATACCTGTACTGTAAAGCGTCAGCCCTCCTGATATTGATATTTTTGTTTTCTTTCTGAAGTAGATCACTGCAATGGGGAAAAAAACATTGAATTTGAGAAATCAATTTGAAACTTTTGCTGTGACATAAATATGAGTAAACATGTATTGCAAGCTTTCTGTCATTTAATATCTTCATTTAAAAAAAAGTCAACATAATGAATAGAGGCTGTTTTAAATGTGTGTTTTTTTTATGTGTATATGCTATATTAGTTAAAAAAACGTTTTCTATGAGTTTTTGGATGTCTTGTGTAGTTTTTGTATATGCTGGTTATCAGTAAAAAATCTGTATAATTGTCTGAAGATGGTTAACTAATCATGCACGTCGCACTAACCAGCAATCAGCGTGAGTGCATGATGTCTATGAGTCAGACCATGGGCGGCACGGTAGCGGAGCAGTTAGCGCTCAAGCTTCACAGCTAAAAGGGCCCGGGTTCAATTCCCACCAGGGACAGGCCTTTTTGTGTGGAGTTTGCATGTTCTCCCCGTGTCGGCATAGGTTTCCTCCGGGTACTCCGGTTTCCCCTACCACTAAAAACATGTACAATAGGCCTGAACGAATGAGAGTGTGTCTGAGAGTGCGCATGGGGGACGACGGATGAAAATTAGCCCAAGGCTACTATTTGGTGTGGCTTGTTCATTAACATGCACTGTCCCTGTCAAATAATCTGTGAGAAGACGTTCACTTCCCAAGGAGGATTATTCAACATATTGGATATTGAATATTCCTTTTACTCTGCTTTATTTACCGTGCAATTAGGCTTTTGGAGTCTGCAATGAACTGAACCCTCCTCCAAAGCCTGAGTTTGCAGGGATTGTGTGCTCCCAAAGTTCAGAAAATCTTTGGGACAGTCCCGCTTCTCCTTCAAAGGGGCTACACTGTGGAACTCTCTCCACTGGAATAAAACTGCAGAATAATATTAACATCTTTAGCAGAGATTCAAACGATGGCTTAAATCAGGTCCGAGTTGTTCGCAATGTGTAAAATGTGCCTTATGTTGTCTTTTTAAATAATGTGTTTTATCTGTTGTAACCTAAAGGCCTATGCTAAGTCCATATTAAATAAATGAGTAAATATAAGTAAATAAAGTGGAGGTGAGGTGGATCGTAATGATAATTTGTGTCAATATCCAATAAATCTAGTATTTGTTACATTATTGAAAAGTAACACGTAAATGATTCCTTATTGTGAAACTAAAGTCAAGTAAAAAATTAAAGCAAATTTATCTGGCTTTTATTATATTCACGATATCAAAGTGTTTAATGTGTTTCATGTCCATTGTGAGACCCAGACCAAACTGCATTGGGTTAAACTCCTAACACACATAATCATGTGAGATAAGCTCCTACGTTTCCCAAGAGCCTTTGTTTCCTCTCAGACAGATGTCGAAAGTTTTTCCTCGGTGATGTAACATCAACAGGTGTCTGTCCATCTGCCCCTTTCTCAAAATACTCCCCACTCTTTCTGTAGCTCGTGCTGTTGCTCCAGCCTCATTACGGAGTTTCTCACAACGAAGCTAACCCTTATTCCCCAAATGTCCAACCGAAGAACTGATTAACAGCATACCAAGGCCTTTTCCACAAAATATCACACTAAGGAATCCAGTTTGCACGGAGCAGTCACTCAATCAAGTTTTATTTCAAAAGCGCTTTACAACAACTAAAGTCGACCAAAGTGTTGTACGCAATAAAAAAAATACAATTTAAAAGGAACTGTGGTTCATTTATTTTTAACACTACACATGTGATGAATAAATTGTGAGAAATGAATGTTTTCTCCTGCAACATAAAACTACATATCACAACAGCATTTGCCTCACAGGGCAATTTACCAACAGGAACAGTTTAGAAGAGAGCTTTTCACATTTACCTGCTTTTCACATGGTTTATGTCCTTCACCTGAAATGTTGTAGATATAATGTTGATCGATACATTGCTCGATAAAGATATAAATGACTAAGTTAACTTTTCTTTTCCAGGACTGGGTGACCGCGACAGACATCAGAGTGACCCTGAACAGGCTCAACACATTCGGAGATGAAGTTTTCAATGACCCCAAGGTCCTCAAGTCCTACTACTACGCCATTTCAGACTTTGCAGTTGGGGGGAGGTAAGAGTCATGTTAATGCATTACTTTGGCCTTTGTTCACATCCCGGGATTTAAGGTTATTATTATTTTATCTATTTTATCTTAAACTGGCATTGTTTTAACCTTTCAAACATGTTATTATTTTTCCATGTCCATAACATATCTGGAGTTATTTTACGTATTTATTTTTATTTACTTTTCTTATTCTACTGGTTTATTTGGTCAGGACAGGGCATGTTAATGAACATACATGGGTCTCATGTATACGCAGACACAGGGAGAACATGCAAACTCCACAGAAAGCCCCGTCCGGGGATCGACCTTCTAGCTGTGAAACACGAGCGCTAACTGCTGCGCCACCATCGATGAGTAAGAAGGTCAATAGACCTGCATTGGACCTCCTCCCATAGACCTGCATCTGACCCCCTCCCAAAGACCTGCATCTGACCCCCTCCCATAGACCTGCACCTGACCCCTCCCATAGACCTGCACCTGACCTCCTCCCATAGACCTGCATCTGACCCCCTCCCATAGAGCTGCATCTGACCTCCTCCCATAGAGCTGCATCTGAGCCCCACACGTGGACCTGCATCTGACCTCGATCCATAGACCTGCATCTGACCACCTCCCATAGAGCTGCATCTGACCCCCACCCATAGACCTGCATCTGACCTCCTCCCATAGACCTGCATCTGACCCCCACCCATAGACCTGCATCTGACCTCTTCCCATAGACCTGCATCTGACCTCCTCCCATAGACCTGCATCTGACCTCCTCCCATAGACCTGCATCTGACCTCCTCCCATAGACCTGCCTTGAGAGCACTCTGTGTCAGACCACCTCTGTGCTGATCTCCCTCCTTCTTCAGCTGTGTGCAAGGCTCTGATAGAGGCAGAGACAGATGTGCCATAAACATTCCCTCTGGACTTTACCGTAGCGCATGCAGGAAAGTGTTATTTTACTCGCTCCTGTAACTGCTGGCTTAAGAAAGCAAAGCTAGATGCCCTTCCTCCTAGTCTTGTAAAGACAGAGTCTACAGGCTCTCAGAGCCACACGCTCACTTCTTCATTTGCATAACCAAGAAAAAACCCCAAACAATAAAATGTTCAGTCTCCCGAAACGGCTCACGTTGCGTCGTGCTCATATGTGCACGCGCTCCCACATGCACGCCGTCGCAAGGCGGTCACGGCTCGACCCATTGGACACACGTTGTCCACGAAGTTTACATTCAGGTTTAGTCCATGACTACAGCCAGAATAAAAATAAAAACATATGAAACCTAATTCTTGACTCTATTACACAATTTGGTTTATATTTATATTTGAGATGCCTTGTATCAGTGGTCCCCAACCTTAGGAGCTGGTAACGGACCTGACATTTTTCTTTTCTTATGGGACAGTCTATCTCACAGTGGGCTAAATACAGCAGATTGGTGTCCTGTGAGAGCATAAACGGATGTAAATGCAAATCAAAGTTGTGAGGCTGCAGCGCGATGCGCGTCAGCTGATAAGAATGCAAAGGGGAGGGAGCAGATGCTCTTGGTGGTGAAAAGCAAACCAGGGCATTCTGTTACGTAAAACGTGAGAGACCGAAATGCCACATTTGCTGAAAATAAAGCTTTATCAACGCTTCTCTTCAAAACTAGTGTTTGGCTTGGGGAAAACTGAGCTTGTGTCCCTTTTGTGGAAGTCACTTTGGCCAACATACTTCAGTTGTTTACAGCTCCTCCTGGGGGCTTCTACATCCTTGGTCTTTTCATGTCCGAGTTTAATCATTAACCATAACCTCCGCTTTAACTGAACTGCAACAAAGCCAAGCATGAAACCAGATGGAAGTCTCTTTTCAAGTATAATTTTTTGTGGAACAGTATTTTATGAAAACGCTGCATTAAGTAATAGCAATTGAAAATGTAATAAATGTTCACCTCTTTTGTGTATTTTGTAAGAATATGCTGCATATTGCAATAATGAATGATATAATGTGTTAGAATGTCTGGTAACACTTTATTTTATTTCATTTATTTATTGGTTTATTTGGTCGGGACAGTGCATGTTAATGAACATACATGGGTCTTATGCATGTAAACAAGCCACACCGGATTGTAGCCTTGGGCTAATTTGCGCCGTCGTCCCCCATGCGCACTCTCAAACACACTCTCATTCATCCTGGCCTATTGTACATGTTTTTAGTGGTAGGGGAAACCGGAGTACCCGGAGGAAACCTACGCAGACACGGGGAGAACATGCAAAATCCACACAGAAAGGCCCCGTCCAGGTGGGAATCGAACCCGGGACCTTCTAGCAGTGAAGCAAGAGCGCTAACCGCTGTACTACCGTGCCGCCTTTATGATGATTGGTCACTATAAAAACATTTGTAAAAACTTATTTCATAATTTCTAAAACATTTACAAACATTTTTACAAAGCTTTCTTCTTTTGTGAATCATTTATATAGCCCTAAGTAGTGATTATTGTTTAGTCAATTAATAAGTTTAGTAACAGACCCCAGGATGGTGCACATTGTTACCACAGCATCTGCTTAGGTGCTTCTTAATGTTAACAATGTACAATTAATAAAACCGTGTACATTTTTATAGTCTTTTTCAGTCTTTATTACAAAATGCATTGAGCGAGACAAAGGTTCGTTTTTTATATTTGAGCTGCTTCTTCTTTCTTATAGAAAGCAATATCCAATACTTTATAGTAACACCATGCAGCTGCATGCTTTCCTAATTATAACAGCATCTCACATTCAATTGGCCATTACAGCTTATTCCTCCAGATAAGTGCTCAGAACAAACATTTAATGTGATCTACTGTTTTCATGAGGCAGCCATTCGCAATCACAGAATAAGGCTGAAATGTTTTGGTGACGAACGTTCCTACAGCACAAAGGATTTTCTTGTGTTTATCGGAGGCAAAGCTGTAGGTGCCGACGATAGGTCTTTACCTTGTCTGTCCCGCTCGCAGACGGCTTGACCGAGTCATGATGCCGGAGATGGCTGCTCTGGTTGGTTTTGCTTCCGGACACCATTATCTTCCCCTGGTCATTATAATCCACAGGAAATCCTTCCACAGCTGATGTGTGCGAAGGTAGTGCGTTCAAATGTTGGTCTCTCAGTTTCGACTTTCGAATCATCTACCTTATGACAAGAAACAACAGAGATTTTTTTCTTTTAAAATGCTTTATTAAGTACTTAAACTTCACAGTTTTTTTGTTGAAATAAGAAAATGATGCCTACAGAATTTCTTAAATTCAAAAAATTAAGATTAAGACTATATTTCAGTCTCCTCTCCTCTCCCCTCAGCTGCTCTTCTCTCCCCTCTCCCCCCATCTCTCCCCCTAACCTCCTCTCGACAAAAACTAAACAGGACTTCAAAAACATTCACACATCACGACAAGGCTCGAAAATGCTCTGGACCCTGCACTGTGGCCACCACCCGAATTACTGTCCGCAAATGTAAATGACTGCCCCTGCCAGGGAACTTCCGGATATTTTGCATTGATTTTGAAATTCCTTCTGGAAGTTTTTTTTTTTTTTTTTCGGGTAAATGATGGACGTATGTCCCGTTGTCTGTTAGCAGCTAATGCCACAAACAAACAGCAGCTAACACACATGTTCCAGGCAGATCACAGGAAGAGGAGGAGTTTCTCAAAGGGGGCTGTATGTCATGCTTCTCAGCGAAGGAAATGGCGGGCCCTGGCACATCTTTCATCGTTTCATATTGAACATATTTACATATTGAATCGAAGAGGGCATATCGAAAGATTGGATATAATATCGAGAATCGTTGTATCCCTAGACATCTCATAGAAAGTATTTTTATGTAACCCAGAGTGATATATTTATTTCCCATAACCTGTGCCGATGGTGAACAAAGCAGCCCCTGACAGGTGCTCTGTGCAGCGTGGTCCCTGTGTAATCCCGCATTACTGGAAAGGAATCCCAAGAATGTGGGCTTGTAATGGAAATCGCCTCACATCTTAGCCCAGGTTTAAATTTGGGTCAAGTCTGGTAACGGAAATACCCTGAAAAGTAGCACTCAAATAGCACTAGTCAGGTCAGGTTAGCTTAGTTTGTCTTTGTTTGTCCAGCTTTAGGGGGGAAGGGGAATCTTATTTGTATAGCGCTTTTATATGACACTAGTCACACCCAAAGCGCTTCACACATGAAAGGGAGGGGTTCATTCACTCCATGCTGATGGTGGTAAACTACATTTTGTAGCCACAGTTTCCCTTGAGGTAGACTGACAGAAGCGAGGCTGCACACACAGTCCCGGCGCCAGCTCAGCACAGAAGGGGGGGGGGCGGCTGAAAATCAAGGGGGGGGGGCGATGACGTTAGGGTCAGCACACACTACACGATTTTTATGCCCGATTTTGATACAATTCTCAGTCGCGCCGAGTCTTCCCGAGTCGTGTCTATAGTTGAAGGCAGTCAGAGAGTCGTGTCTCGTAGTGTGGGGGGGTCACGACTGGACTGGCGTTCGAATCGTGTAGTGTGGGCAGCAGTCAGACGCAACTGGACTACAGTCGCAGGAAATCAAACATGTTTGATTTTTAAGCCCGATTTTGGACGCACAGGAGAAACGTGGGTGATTTTACCCAGGGGTTAAAGTGGGATTTGGGAGGTGGGGGAACTCTAACCTTTAACAAGCAGTAGGAATCGCGCTACATTTTATATTTTTTATGTACTTAGGTACTGACATGTAGTCATGGGTTCTGAACAGATACTGCACAATACAAGGTATTTGATACTGTAATTATTTTATTTTCCAATATTTTTTAATACCTTGAATTATTTTTAGATATCCTTTAGTAGGTTTTAACAATCATAAATGATTGGAGGTCTATGTGATTTACTAAATGAACAAATTCTGCTTTTGCCAGATCCACTCTTTTGGGTTCTTCTTAGACATAGGGCTGCAGAGCACCATGCCTGCCCAGAGAGGAGCTTAATAGATTATAACAACATATAAACAAATAAAATGTCAGGATCCACTTATTCAAAGAAGGCCCAACCAAAGAAATGAACATGTGTGCTGAAACATTACTTATTAACAATTTTGGCTTGTTATTATGTTATTATTTAAGAAAATCCTCTTTCACAGTCAGTGGTGCTTACAGCAGGGCTCTTGCAGGCTGGTCAGGGTGAGCCTCCCACCACCAAACGTATTCATATTTTTGGGATAAATAAATGAAAATTTAATTATCATCACTGCTTGAACAGAATAGAATTGGGCCTAAACATAAAAGTTATATTATATTCCAGCATTTTAAGGCTTTGGAGGAAAAAAAAGAAAAAACACAGCAATAGATTAATACAGAATAATAAAGAGCCTAATAATAAACTAGGACTACTCAGAACTAAACCAGGATTAAGCCAGGGCAAAAACATGCAATATCAGGCCTAAGGCAGGACTAAATCACATCTAAACCAGGCCAAAGGCCTAATACAGAATGAGACCAGTACATCTCAAACAACATGACTAACTCCTGCTCAGCCACTGCTCCTCAGCGCTGAGCAGACAGACCATGGAAAATAATAAATAAGGGCGGACCAAACGCTGTTCTGTCCAGACCTCGCGCTTTACGAAAAAACTCAGTAAATGAAGCGCTCCTTGGAGATGGCGCGCTCATCCACATATTCAGCTTCAGCCTCGTTTACCAGGTTAACTTTGCAAAGAGCATCTCTGTGCTTGTACATTTCCCACAAACACGTATTGAATGAAGTCAGTGCAGAAAGGAAGAAAAATTCACCTGTCGAATGATTCAGATGTTATTTAGTAAAGTTAGAGCCCAGGGAGCGAGGTTTAGCGTGTTGACCGGTTAAACACGAGTGCTGGCGGTGCAGTTTTCCAAAAGTCACGCACTATCAGCTTTATCGTTCGCTTTACAAACATCCACAGCTGAACTGGTGTTCCTTACCTTAAAGTCGCTGGTTAAGCCCTTTGCACCGGGAGGAACACACGCTGCACCTGACGCGGACCGCGAGGAGTCCTGCTTCTGCATGGGATAATCCGAGCAAACATGATTCATACTGTCCTTGTGCTGCAGTTTGATCAAATCTGTCAGTCCGTCCAACGATAAGCCTCCTGTTTTCTCAGTTTAGCGTTAGACCGTTTAACAGAGCCATGTTTTCATTTGAGCCCGCGCTAGGAGATGATGGTCCGGAGCCGGAGGCACACTGCTACGCAAAGTGCCGCGAACTTGCTGTGGAGCTACGCGAATGCGGCGCGGATAATGCCGGAAAAAATATATTTTTTATGGAAAATGAGGTCAGATTATATTTTTGGCCCCCGGGACGCATATTGAGTAGGCCAAACCTAGTATTTTTATTGCATTGATTTATCTCACAGGCAGAATTTCGTATGTGCGTGAAAATGACAAAGTTGCAATCATGAACTTTTTTTTTCTTTTTCTTTTTGCCATGCGAAGGTGGGGGAACGCCGTTCCCGACCGTTCCCGCCCACTTTAACCCCTGATTTTACCGTCCCCAAAGTGAACATACAGACTGCAGCGGCCAATGACAGAGTGAAATAAAGACAGAAAAACACCGAGGCGCCTCCCTCGTCATTTCTCTGTTAAAACAGCAGCACAAACAACTCAATTCATGGCCACAGCGATTCCCACATGAAACAGCACAACTTTATATCACCAGAAGTTCACGAGAACCACCTTTCAAGCTACATTTCAACCGCGAACAGAGTTTAGCGACACTTACTGAGTTTGGTGATGAACTGTTCAGCTTCACCTCGCCGGCTAGCGGCTCGCCTATCTCCGCTTTCTCCGCTGTCTCCTCTGCCTCCTCCATCTCAGGGCTGAGGCCCGTCTCCTTTTCTTATTAAATCCACTGAAATACGTCCCGCTTCTTCGTGTCGCCGACTTTTATCTCCATTTGACAGAACTATAGCCAAGTTGAAGGCTCGCAGCAGCAGTAGCTTTGCACTGCGATGTTGTGACACGATTGACCAATCGGGACACGCACATTTTCCCACGCTCACAAACACTCCATTCTGAACAGAAAATATAACTGCTGGCTACAGGCTACTCCTTATGGCGGGATGATGCACTGATGACATAGTAAGCAGGTGCATGATGGGTTCAAGGACCACTGGAAACTCTGAATTTGAAATTCCATAACTGTTCATTAGAGTCAGTGGAGTTTCTTCTGAGTTTTGGGTTGTTTTGAACACATCATAGACTGAAAACAATATATTAAAAAAATGAAAACACTACATTTGATTGAGGGGGCGGGACTGTCCGCGCCCCCTCTTGACGCCGGGACTGTGCACACATCTGCGCCAACGGTCCCTCCGACCATCACCAACCACTCACACATAGGCATTGGGTGAAGTGTCTTGCCCAAGGACACAACGACAGTCTGCATCTGCAGGAGCCGGGATTCGAACCCCCGACCTTCCGATCATGAGACGACCCGCTCTACCATTTGCGCCACTGTCGCCCCTTTAGAATTAAGTTCAGCATTTGTTCCACTGCTACAACTGAAAGTGGAAGCATCCCATAAACAATTTCTCCGAAAACACATTTTCTTTGAATCCCTACACAAATATTATTGTCACTCTGTAGGGGGCGCTCACATGTCCGCTGTTGAAGAGTCGATAAGTGTTTAATTAGAGTTTGTGATTACATTTATTGTTTATATGGGTAACACTTTATTTTACACTGCCTTAATACATTGTTCCTAACAAAATTTAGTAAAATGTAATGTGCTCTGTAACAATCTGTAATAACTTATATCTATCTAGTACATACACAATGGAATAATGTGTATTAGTACTTTGCAGGTACATAACATAATAAGACATTTAGGGTTAGGGCTTAAGGTTAAGGTTAGATGTACGGTCTTATGTCTTATTACATTATGTACCTCCAAACTACAAATACATATTATTCCATTGTGTCTCTAACCCTTGGATACAAGTTATTACACACTGTTACAGAGCCCATTAGGTACAATGTATCAAGGGTAGTGTAAAATAAAATGTTACCTTTAAAGTGTTACCTTTTTTATGGTCTAATATTGGCTGTATTATTTTTTTTATATAGCAAATGTAATCTTGAATAGGCAAATTATTAATTTGGTTTAGTGAAACATTTTATAATCTTCCTAATTCGCAACAAAAAATGTGCTTGTTGAGTATAAGGTGATCATTTCCTGCTTAGGCAAATGTTCTTGCTGTAAAACCCTGTCACATGAATATGTTGTGCTTCATTGAAACATTTGCTGCATTTATCATGAGCTGCCTGTGCGCACGGCATAAACACGTCCTCCAGCTGTACAAGTACACCAGAAACATACACCATTCTGTGAGTAATTTTGATAAATGAGGGCCACTTAGTGAAACGTCCTCGGATGAGTTTACTAAAATATGATGCATTTTGTAATTTTTTAATCCAATATAGACACAGACGATCTCTGAGAAAGCATCCACAAATGGTCAGGGGAATGAGGGGAACAAAGAGTGAGCTCTTTCACCTACTACTCCAGAACCACTTTATATCATGGCGACAACAGAAACACTTTGCTGCTACAGACTTACAACACAGAGACTGTTTGAGACTGTAGTTATAATTGACTAATGCGATGTTGATTCAATCAGTTGGGCATTAAAATTATTTTCGGTTTTGGCTTAGTAAGACAAAAATTAAAGCCGCAAGCGGCATCGAACGGCCCTCGTGGGCCGTGCCTCCATTGCCGCGCGACAACCCTACCGAGGGCTCTAGCATGGCCACACTGCATTTTATTGCCCTGATGTGCCATTAAGCTTTGTCAGTAAACATCCAAAGTACATTTAAGCCTCTCCATGTGAATAATGGCTCCAATCTGTAGAGAGCGCTAGCGAGCCCAAAATCTTTTTTATTTCACAAGCAGCATCGGACACATGTGCAGCATCTTCCATGACCATTGTCCACAAGCACATTACAGAGGGCACTAACGCGCTGTGATTGTGTATAATGTGAGATTTATCTGTCCCATTAGAATAATATGGGGGGGCCCAGGCATCTCCATGGCAACACCGTACAAAATACTATATGGGTGTCATTGGTTTTATTGATTGGCATGCCATCATCTGTTGTGTGCCGATTTTCATCCATTTCCGAGAAACACATTTTTTTTCCCATAATGTATTTTTTCTTCTCAACCTATCGTGCCCAATGTCACTTTTTCACATTTGTTGTGTCCGGGTCAATAAAAAAGGTCAATAAAATGTATATTTCTGATTTTTAATCGGAGTTTGTATGTGCGAATGGGAGCAATTTGTTGCTTATTGCAAAATTCTTCGTACAGATTGCGGCTTCGCCGCAAACAAACCGTAAAACATTTGATAACATTTTGATAACATTTGATAAAAATTGGATAGCTTTTGATGGCCCACATCTCGAGATGAGCTGGAGCGATTTAGAGCTCATTTGGTGAAACGCCCTAGGAGAGGAGTTTGTTAAATGCGACGTCGTATAATAATAATAATCTTTGCAAAAACATTATCGTCGCTTTCAGGACGATAACATATTATACTTTTTGGAAAGCTCTCAACGAACCCCACGCAGCCGTAGGGCTCGGAGGTGGACGACGAGCGCAAAGTTGACCATGTACCCCCATTCATTTTCCAGAGGTGTGGGCAGTCACTGTTTTACACGGTGTGTTTACGGTTGACTGGGAGGCAGGGCTGTTTTTGTGCGCTTCACGCACCTAGGTACAGTGCGCTTTGCGCACTGCGTTGCGATTACAATTACAACTAATTAAAGCTCTCTATATATTATGAAAAGTGCTTTTTTTATTGTAAAGTAGTCCTGGATGCTCGTAAAGAGCAGACCTTTCTCATCATGGGTCTTTTCCATACACACACATAGATGAAATGTAAAAGCCTAACACCCGTTTTATGAGCTACAATTGTGCATGTTTGTATTTTGAGACAATGCACTGTTATCTGGACCTTAATTTAAAAATACATTGTAAAAATATCTAGTTACTAATCAAAAACATGGATGGATATTTCCACAATCATGCAGCCTAGTGAGCTGTAAGTGACTAGTATTTATTTGATGATCAGTGTTTCCATTCCCCTCTGGCAATAAGACACCGGAGACAATAACCTGTTCCATCGTGTCCCAAAGGGGCTCCTTCCCCAAAGCAGTATGGGAGCATCTGCTTTTCCCGAACACACGCACACACGAAAAATAAAGGCTTCAGAACTAACCAGCAATTCCAGGGCTGAGTTTAATATGCTACTATTACAGCAGATCAAATAAGTGCAGGCAGTGTAAACTTTTATACTCGTAAAGGAACTACTGGCATTTGAAACACTGAGCGACAAAAGGCTGATCAAATGAGACTAAAATTGTTATTATGAGGTCATATGGCACTGCTCTTCAATGAAACAACACATCTCTACACAAGTCTACTGAACCCATTGCTGTTGTTTTTTCTATGGAGTTTATGTTTGATATGGCCAAAAAGCAGGTTTATTTTTGGTGTGTCCACTTTAAAGATGATGTAAACTGTGAATTGTATGCTCTGAATGCGTGTGTGCAGGTGTAAGTGCAATGGCCATGCAAGTGAGTGCACAAAGAACAGCGGAACGCGCCTGGTGTGCAACTGCAAACACAACACTGAGGGGTTGGACTGTGAGCGCTGTAAACCCTTCTACAACGACCGTCCGTGGAGACGAGCCACCGCTGACAGCCCCAACGAGTGCCTGCGTGAGTACTCATCACTTTAACAGATCCCTCATTGGAAATACTGTCTGTGGATTATATCTGAGAGTGATATTTCTGGACTATATTTGTTCATACTATAGTGATTCATGTGTACATGTTCGTTATATATTTGAGTGACTGATGATTGATTTTACAGCATTGAGTCGGCATTGGGTAGCAATGTATTTTATGCATAGAACGCGCTAAAAACACATTCCTGGATGACTAAATTTGCTTTGTTTCTTTACGATAACCCTGTACTGTATACTGTACTCATATAAATGAAGCACGTGTTGCTTTTATAGTATTAGGAATACAGTAAAATTACGAGTTTCATATGCAGTTAAGAAAGGTTAACCTTTTGCCAATCAGTCCCTCTCAATAGGCACCAATCTACAAGTCTCTTTTTAGTGTTTGACAAACAGAAATAAATATGGAAGAAGCAAGACATGGCAGGTGAAAGAATAGATTTTTCATGCAGTGGTCAAAGTGGAGATTTTTAGCTAGTTTTCTCCTTAACATCTTAGTTTTCTGTACGATGCTTATTTTATGTTGATTTGTCGCGAGGCGGAGATTTCCTGGAAGTAGCTACTACATCACTTTGCAAAGCCGCCTTTCCCTCGCGTATTCATTCACAAATATTGACAGATTTTACATCCATGTTTCCTGAAGGCTCCCCGAGATGACGCTATAATCCAAATATGGTATTTTCCTTTCTGGGAGCCACCCATACGAAAGACCGGAGAAATGTTATCACGCATGCGCACTCGTACAAAACTTTAGGCTTTAGGCTGGTTTTCTCTAAATTAGGTTTTTGTTCTACTCATGCAACGACCTCACTACTTCACAGTTGGACAAACTCCGACAGTCCTACAGACTCCAAACTTTCCAGTCTTGGACTTAACAATATTTTGATGGTTTTTTCACAGGGATTTTTGAATATCGAATTTCCAACCTGATTTATTGAGCTTTGAAGACAAAAAACAAGGCAGATTTTGTTTTACTTATGAAAAGTTTAACAAGATCCAAAATCCCCTTTGAAAAAAATGTTGTAACTAATATATTAACAAAATAAAACGAGCAATTTAAATCTGGGTCTATCCATTATTTAGATAGCGTCTCGCTTTAATTTCTGAAACAATCCAATCTCTTCATGGCGCGTTGTTTCTGGCAGCCATCTTAGTTTTAGTCTTAGTCTTTTGGATGAAAATGCTTTTTGTTACATTCAACTTTATCTATAAACAGCAACGTATTCATCTGGAGAGATTAATTTTAGGTATGTTTTAATTTTGTGTAATTAACTTTCTCAATCTAATATGGGTGTCCCTACTTTCTGAATAATTAATGACCAGCTCTCTCATTCTGGCCTCATTCAGGGCTGTGTAACATTAAAAGTGTCACTGTCCAGTAACATTAATCAGCATTAAAGTTGAATTGCATGAGCAAATGACTAGATATTAAATATTACGTGTTGGCCTGTTTATAGGAAACTTTGACATTTGTAAAGTGCTATGCCAATATGTTGTCCTCCGAAAACTTAATTGATCCCAAAGGGCAATTTATTGGAACATTTCACAAACTAACCAAAAGCATTCACTGTGGGTCAGTTCCAACAGTTCAGTCAAGAGTAAAGGCTCAAAGAGCAACAACAATATGACCGTAACAATAATCAAATAGAACATGATGTTCAGATCGTTCATCACACTGTAAATCCCAACCACCCATCTTTTCAAACCTACTAAGCTATCTTGGCTCAAATGTGCTCCAGAGTTATAGTAACCCTTTTTAACTAGGTCATGGAGACCCAAATCTAAAAATGTGGCGTGATAGCTCAATTGCTTTGAGTTCTGATGCATCTTGTTACACTTCAAGTTATACTGACCGAAACCGTTTAAGCTATGCTTACTTTTTCTTAAAATCGCATTATTAACCAATCAGAAAATGTTATTGTTTTTTGAATTTTTTGTTCTTTTTTTAAAGAAAACATAAAACTTGTTTTGTTAGATATCATGATATTAGTATTATTGTCAAGTAGCCTATTATTGTCAGTATTATTTATGGGCAACATTAGGGAAAATACTCAAAATAGACAACATTTATCATTTTATTATTGATAATATCACTTTAATTCTCCATTGTCCAAAGTGAGTAGAATAAAAAAGGAATAGATGAAAAAAATAAAAACTACTCTGATCAGTCTTGAACCCACCATCTACTGCACTCCAGTCTGAGTGTCTATCCACTCAACCACAATCTTATCTTGCAAAGCATCATCCTTTTAGTGATTATTATGACAGAAAATCAGGACGCAGATACGTTTTCAGAGGCATAAATAATTCCCAGTCCTGCAGTCAGTTTATAAAATTATAAAATTCAATCTAGTTCAATATGATTTTATAGTAGTGAATTATTTTTAGTTCATAATTATAGCCTTCTTGAAATACATAATAAAAAAACATGAGTAATATAACAAGCGTCACATTTTGGTCCAACGTTGTTGAGAGAGAAAAAAATTCCCGAGTGGGAATCGATCCTGCTACCTTCGTACCACTGGTTATAGCCCACACCCATAACCACTCAACTACCACTTCATGTGGAGTATTATGATAAATTCTAGTATATAACGATGTTTATCCCAAGTTTGTTCGGACGTCGATGTCTGTTCAATGATATATATGCATTATTGTGGCATGATTTGTTCGATAGTTATGATTAAACAAATGAATAAAGTAGTAAATGGAATTGTATTGCGCAAAACGTATGCAGACTGCACCACTGGAAGTCCAATCAAGGCCGAGTTCACCGGAGCTCCTCCCACGCCCCGCCCCTGGACTTTTTGAAAATTTCGGTTTGAGCTGGAGCTGCAGCCATGATGCTTCTACCATCTCACAGACTCGCTCCTTTGCTAAGACTTCATTGGATACGACTGGACGGTAAAAATATTATCATTATTATGTACCGATAGTGCATGTTCAAAATTCCATAAAGCTAACTTTAAGAATTTTTTTTTAGCTAACTTTAAGATTAAACGAGGTTGAAGCACTGCTCCTGTATGCTAATTAGTTTACCACCGGTTTGCGCTCAGCTTTTCATATTTTATTTATACAGTAGGCTACATGTAATGGTTGTTAAATGAGACTTAGCAAGAAAACAATTGCGCCTTGAACTTTTAATTTTTCAAACACAGTGGAGAAAAACCGCTGTCGGCGGCATTTTAAGTTGAGTTGCAGCCGCAGCGCCATTCTTTTTATTTCTATGCTGACTTGTCCGTCTCTGCTCCAGGCTGTGTCCCGCACTCGCTCTCGGCCTGCGCTGTACACCGGTGATCCGCTCCAGACACCGCCGAGAGGGCAGCCACATCAGTGAGGTAAGGCCTTGTCCTACATTACAACACTTTAGCTGCTAAGATTCATAAAGTCAACCGTGCGCTAACGAATCACAACAAAGTCAGGCCGGGTTATAAGGCGATGATTGAAGCCTTCATGTTGGACAATACCGCGTGAAACAAGTGAGAGCATCTATAAGCTAAGCTATAAGCTAACAGACAGCCAGACTGATTTACTGTGGCTGAAATGAACCGTGGCTCAGTGCGCTCTGTTCTCCTCTGAAAACGCCCCGCGGTGAGCGAGTGGGGAGTAATGGGGAGAGGGCTCCTCCAGGTGTGGGGAGTGTTGAGGAGAGCGGGCTCCGGCTCCTGGTTTGGGCGCGCACAGATACGCGCGTTTCAGAAGTGTCTGATGTTCAAAAAGTGGCTTGCTTGAGTTCAGGAAAATGCATGTACAATATTCTGTACAACCCCCTGAGGCCCTGCAAACTGTTTTCACCATGTGTTTGCTTGTCTGAAATGCTGCAGTTGTGCATTTTAATTGTGTAAATGATATCGTAATTTATACCGGTATCATACCATTTCTTATTTATGTTGTGATATCATTTGTATGTCATATAGCCATGCCCTTAGGATTAGATCTTTTTAATTCTTCAAAAAATGTTATGCTTTTGACTTAAAAATTACTTGTTTTGTTTGTTAACAAAAGGTCCCTCCGCAAAAAGGACGTGAGGCTCCCTACAGCGAGATTGAAGCCTCTGCACTAGATCAGTGGTTCTCAACTGGTGGATCGACACTCAGGACCCAAAAGTGAGTCGTAAACCTTTACCTTTTATTAATATAACTTTTTGAGAGCTGCCTTGATCATTATTTCAACTTTATTCAGTGTTATTATCACAATATATATTTTTTTCTTTTTGTCAAAATGTTTTGTGGGAGATACGAGTATCATAAACATGTACTTCTTTGGATCTTGGCTTGTCATCAGCGTGTTGGTGGGTCTCGATGCTGTAACTCAGTGTTGTTTTTGGAAGCCCTTTTAGTTTTAGTCTTAGTCTTTTGGACAAAACGCTTTTAGTTTTAGTCACATTTTGACATTTCTAAAAGTGATAGTTTTAGTGATAGTTTCATAAAATGTTATTTCTTTATTATTTCTAACTATATTTCTCCAGGTAGAAGCACAAGATCCCTCTGCAGAAAACTACAGCGAGGCTGGACTCTCCACGTGCAGGATTGCAGGTAAATGTCTTTATCATTCCACGCTATGTAGGTGGTTCTCAACTGGTGGGTCAAGACTCGGGGACCCGAAAGTGAGTCACAAACCTTAACCTGGGTTACTCCGGCGGCATTGACGAATGTTCAAATGCAGAGGACAGTTGTATGTGACATGGTGTACGTCTTTAGGAATTCCTCCAGTGTTGTTTTGACTTGTTCTTACTCAATAAGAAAAATAATTCTGTTCAGTCATAGTTTCATCCTGATACTGACTTAGCCATGCCTTTGCTTTGGCCTGGTTAAGTCCTTGGTTAGTCCTTAATTCCTGATCCAGGTTTAGACACATTTTACTCCTACCCTGGTATGGCTACCAGCTTTAGTCCTGGTTTGATTTAGTATCTTTCTTTTTGTTTTGTCAAGGTTTAGTCTCAATCCGCAGTCCTGCTGTAATTCTGATCAGATCACTGTTCTCTAACACACTTACATTTGTGTAATTTGCATTATTGTAGCCTAAAACATCTAAGCTGGTAGTCATAACTAAACGATGCACTGTTGTTGTTGTTGTTTTTTTTCTTCAGAGTTTACAATATTTATAGCAGGATGAAAAAACTAATACATATGTATTTTGTGTGTGTCAATTTCAGGAAGAAATGGCGTTTGAGGAGGGAACTGTTGCTCTGGTGTCCAAGATAAGGATCCTTTCTCATCCCAGCAAGTGTTCATGGCACTTAAGGACCAGGTTGTGATGTCCCTCAACAAATGGACTGACTCACTGGTTTAAGGTTGACATATCATGCACATGGACTTTGAAACAGAACTACAATATTTTTGGTACCACAGTAATGATACAGTCCCGATCAAAAGTTTGGTGTGGTTGGATCTTAACAAAGTTTCAAGTAGAACTTACTTAACAATATGCTACAACAATGAAAGTGAGACAAAAACAAAAATATTAATAAACCTTTTATTGAAAACAGCTATTAAACTGAAATGTTTTTGCAGCTGATCGAAGGTTTAGGGCCACATGCTTTTAACAGGTCAAATCTGAGCACAAGTGTGGATTCAGTGTCATTTCTGTCAGGTTTTCACACCGTCATGTTCCATAACTCTCAGGGTCTTTAAGGAAATTCAAAATTACTGTTATTGCGTCCCACCTCAATGACAATGAATACACATTTTTTGCACAGATTTGGCCTTTTAACCTCTTAACCTCCACCTGAACCAAGCTCATTTTCTCTAGTTCGGCCGACCTTACCCAAATCTAAAAGCTTCTTAACTGGAGAACTGTAGGCCAGTGTAACATCTGATTTGAAAGCTAAGACTAACAAAACTGATCTAAACTGATCTTTTTGCTTGCGTTGTTGCCGTCACTTTAACCTTTTTTTTCCATCGCTTTTTTATCACTTATTTGCCCTTGCTTTTTTTAAATTTTCATCGTCTTTGTCTTGTGTTTGCTATTTTGACCCTTTTTTTTTCATGAAACTTTCTTGGATTTGGGTAACGATGAACTGGAGAAAATGTGCTCGGTTCAGGTGAGGGTCAAGAGGTTAAAGGCATGTGGTCTTAAACTTTTGATTAGCTGCAAAACCGCCAGTTTAATTGTTTTCATTAAAAGCTTTACTAATGTTTTGTCTCGCTCCCATTTCTTCTTGTTGCATAATAAAGTTCTACTTGGAACCTCGTTAAGATCCAACCATGCAAAAATGTGATTTCCTTTTTGCCATCTTTCAACTGGTCGGGACTTGATCAGGACTATATATATATTACATTTTATCATTTTGAAACTCAAGCACAAGGGTTTTAAATTACTGTCTGAAGCTCCCTCTACAGACAACAGAGTGAATTACTGTTTCAACAAACTTTGGTACCGAGCTGTCCTACGCTTCAATCGGATGTTGGATTATGGGCTTTAAAAATATGGAGGAGAGTTTTTGTTTTGTTTTCCCTGATGCAATATAACCAGATACAGATGGAGCTCCAACAGTAGAAAACTTAACAACCAAGGTGGATATAATGACTCCAAGTCTGTTTGACCAGGAAACAAGATCTTGGACACAAACATGTACATTGTTTTGACCACTATACAAACAATGTTTTGCTGTCTGCATCTTTTACAGTTCCCTTTTGTTGGTGGAAAGTTGTCATAAATAAAGTTGTCATAGAAAATGTTCTTCCTGTATGTGTTATCATTTCTCACATGGTTTAGTGTTGTATGTTTCCTCAATTTAATTGAGGGAATAAACCTTTTTAAAATGGGTTTAAGTTAATGTAGCATTTAAATAGTTTGAGTATAATAAGCTTGAATCATTTGAGTTCATTAACCTATACTTTTAATGCTATTGTTGACTAAATGATTTGAGCTACAGTTGACTAAATGATTTGAGCTATCACTGACTAAATGATTTGAGCTACCGTTGACTAAATGATTTGAGCTATCACTGACTAAATGATTTGAGCTATCACTGACTAAATGATTTGAGCTATCACTGACTAAATGATTTGAGCTACCGTTGACTAAATGATTTGAGTCCAAGTGAACTCAATTGGTTTAGGCTTATGTACCACAACCATATGGTGCAGCGGGTTTCCCCATTTAATTTGAGTTATCATAGCTAGTCAGGGTTTACAGTGCAGCAGAGAGAACAAAATAGTGCATAAAAGGTGCATAAATACGACGTCCAGGAGGCATCAGGGAAAACTCAGAAGAAAGAGCAGTTAGACATTTAGTGTCTGGTATTCCCACAGAGAACGCACGTCTCCAATTATTTTAGAGCAAATTTGGGCAATGTTTTGCAGTTTGTGGCGTGCCTAGATGGGTAGACCCGTGCAACCAACTCCAAATGTTTGTCCGGAGCCCTGCCATGCTGTACTTTGTATGGTTTGTCATTCTCTTTAACAGAGTATTCTTTTGTACAGGAAGGGTATACACATGTGTAGTACAACGTTTTACCAAAATCAAAACAAATGATGATTAAAAACAATGTATTAAATGTTCACAGTGATTACCTTTCTCATTCATGGAAAATTTGAGCAATGTGCAAGCCTTTGTCACATAACTGTATACATTTTCAATACTTTAATTCTCCTTTGTATGCGATTTATTTTAGCCTGCAACTGTAACGGGAAGAGTTCGGAGTGCTATTTTGATGTGGAGCTGTACCGAGCAACAGGCCACGGTGGGCACTGCCTGAACTGTGCTGACAACACCGATGGGCCCAACTGTGAGCGTTGCCTGGACAACTACCACCGCGACCGCACTGGGAGCCGCTGCCTGCCCTGTGGCTGCAACTCTATTGGTGAGCCTTCAGTCCACATTATTATTATGTCTCTTATTCACTCATTCTGCTCAAAGTTGTCCTGTCTGAATTATTCAAGTTGGCGTACAAAGAAAGGGGAATCTAGAGCCTCATATCCACAGGAGCAGGATGGAGCCTTATGGAACTTGGGGAAAAAAACTTTTTATTTGTACACATTTAACCTTTCAGTGACCAGGTATGAGTGGTTACCATGGCGTCACCCATACAGCCTCTCGGTCACCAAAAGGTCAATTATGCTCAAATCTCGAGGGTTTTTTTCCACATAAAAAGTTGCATAATGTACCTTTTTAAAGTGAACCTTTTCGCTCCCAAAGGGGGGTTCAAGGTGCCGTATATGAGGAATGATGTGTGGATAAATGAACTCTCTGTGGGCAGGTTCGGAGTCCCCACAGTGTGATGACAGAGGGATGTGCTCGTGTAAGCCTGGAGTCACCGGAGAGAAGTGCGACAGGTGCCAACCTGGCTTCCACAGCCTCACGGAGGCTGGCTGCAGGTAAAGGACTCGGAAACGGTGCCATCTTGTGGTAGCAAACATCTAACCTATGTTTCTTCTTTAGCATCTTAGACTGTGACTTGACAAATGCACGAGAAAGCTTTTCAGACTTGATTATTACTATTTTATTAGGTAGTCATCTGAATCATGTACAGTGGGGCAAAAAGTATTTGGTCAGTTCCCCATAGACTTCCTATTGGATTTGTATTTCTTGTTGTTGCATATTTTACATGGAACCCTACAACAATACAACAAGTTTTGCAGAAAAAAATGTGAGTTTAGATAAAAGCCCAAGTATGAAGTGGGAACTTGGGCTTCCAGAGGAGTAGGCTGTGCCAGATTTTCAGAAAAGAAGATTTGGAGCTCCACAGATTTATCATGCACAAGGGTTGGCCCTTGATTTGCATGTCCCCTGTCCAGAATGAGTATTATAAACCGATATAAATGCCCTCTGCCTGTGGGACTTACACTCATTAAGTGTAAACCTTCTTGGCCACCATCCTCTGTAATCTCCCTGTGAGGTGTGCTGCAGGTAAATAATATGGAACATATAGCACCAAACTGACCAGCGTTATGACCCTGATCAAAGACTTTTGCTATGTTGGCCTGAAGAATCTGAATGTTTTTCTCTCCTGTTTTTATGTAAAGCACTTTGGTATCACGTGTTGTTGTAAAGTTCTATAGAAATTAACTTGTATTGACTTTAATTAAATCTTGACCATTGAAGGTTATTACACTACAGTCATTGTCCAGTCTTAGGGTGTTTTTTTTTTAGTAAAACGCCAAAAGACAGAAATGCAGAGAATATTATTATATTAACTGAGTTGCACATGCATTCATTTATTCTAAACCGAACCTCAAACAGTCCAGACAGTGGGTCAAAACAAATGATAACCAGGCCATGCTGTAATGTTATCTGCATGATCTCGACTGGAGCCTTTGTGATTTGCCATTTGTGACCATTCAAACTGTGATTTAGGTTTGACTACTATTAACATTGCATTCACGGCATGGACTAAATGTATATTTCCTTATAAATGACTTAAATTTTATCTAAACTGACTTTAAAAAAATGAATGGATTTGTTAAGACTGTTTTCCATTGCCCTGAGTGAGTTTGACTGTGTGTCTCCTAAGGCCCTGCTCATGCTCTCCGTCGGGCAGTACCCAGGAGTGTGACGTGAACACGGGCCAATGCCGCTGCAAGAACCACGTGGAGGGCTTCAGCTGTGACAGGTACAGCATAGTTCAACAAGGAATTCTAAATATAATTGACACTCAAAGGTTGACATACCACAGCTAGTTCAATCACACAAATGATAGAGGCAGAAAGTGCGCTAAGAGTGAATATGAGGATGTTCAATGGGACAGAAGCTAAAATACCATCAGATGCGCAAAACCAATACAATAATAGTATTTCTCCGATCATACAGCCACATGTGCAACGTGACACTTACATGCCCCCCCCACCCCCCCCCCCCCCCCCCCAAGTGTATGTGCTGGAGGGGGACCTGCGGCAATGCCATCTATTGATTACAGTCATATTCATGTACGTTCTCGGGACTAATCAGAACTAGCCCTTTTTTTTGTTCTTGGGCCGACCCAATAATAATAATAGAACAATTTACTACAATCCAGCTCAAAAACATCTTCAATATGACATTTGAAAAGCCAAAACTTGTAACATCACAAACCCTGTGATCTGGTTTTGCAGGTGTAAACTGGGTTTCTTTAACCTGGACCCGAACAATCTTCAGGGCTGTACTCCGTGCTTCTGTTTCCAGCACTCCTCTGTGTGTGACAGCGCCGAAGGCTTCAGCGTCCACACTATCTCCTCCACCTTCGACACAGGTACAGCCACGGGCACGTTTCACACATCACATTTTTGTAGGTCACACTTGATGTACACTTTAGCTTTCTTTAGCTTTAAGGAGTTGGGCCTAGCGAGTAGTCATGGTCCTCGTGTGTACTATGTTAAACCTGACAAATTCAAATGGTGGAAAATCCTAAGAGTTAGTAGCTATTGAGATGTCCTTTTTAGTAGATAGTTTGATAGATGAAAGGGTAAGGAACGAATCTGTGGAAAGTGTGGAGCACCACCTTATGACATCAGCATCAGTGGGGGACGAGTGGTTCAACTTAGACTAAAACGAGATATCTCGATTTACGGATCCATCTACGTTGTTACCCTCACCTATGGTCCTGAGATTTGGGTTATGACCGAAAGAACTAAAGCTAACTAAAGAGACTAAAACAAAATTATAATCTCAAAATGAACAGTGCATAGAGCAGCTAAAGTGGCTCAATGCCTCCTGGTCGCCTCCCTCCGGAGGTGTTCCAGGCATGTCCCGTTGGGATGAGGAACAGGCCCAAGACACGCTGGAGGGACCATGTCTCTGAGCTGATGTCACCTCGGGGTCCCCCAGAACAGCTGGAGGAAGTGCGCGTGGACAGGGAAGTCTGGGGCCTGGTAAAAGCGGAAGAAGGTGGATGGATGGATAATATGAGATACTTGATAGACTGAATATGCAAGTGCAGACTGTATATGCAGGATTACGCAAGCATGCTTGAATGAAACAAAACACAACTCTCAGTCTGTTTTTTATTATTTGTTTTAACATAATATGGGCTGTTATAGAGTGTAATGTTGTTCTATTCTCTCGTCAGATACGGAGCAGTGGAATGCCCAGCAGAGGGATGGCTCATCCGTGTCCGTACAGTGGACCAGCGGACAAGAGGTGTCCTTAATATCCGAAGACTACTTTCCCATGTACTTTATGGCACCAGGTATACCTTTGTTATGTGTGCATTAAGAGCAGTAGTTAGTGAAACCATTGTGTAATAAAACTGCATTTGGTACATTATTATTTTCGGAACATTTAAACTTTATTTTAGCTAGTACTAAATAGAGCAACTCTGTTTTAGGGCTTAGAGTTGGTTTTAAATCCTGCTCTGGGGATCACTGTGAAAAGTGGAGGTTAGAAGGTTAACCTAGTAGTGGGCTGAGATACAAATCCCACGAGACGAGACACGAGATTGACTCCACGAGAATGAGACAAGACGAGATTTTTACATAATTTGCAATAATAAATAATATTTTGCAATTATGTTTCCTTTGTATGGAGCCATTGTATTGTATAGTTTGTAACAAAATGAACAAACTAATAAGGATGGGAATTTGATGGGATAAAATTTTACCAATATCATCAGGCTCTATTTGTGTGCATACAGCTTAATATTAGAACAAGGCTTAAAAGTTGATTTCATGTGGAGGAGGAGGAGACAGGTTTAGATTTAGTATCTAAACAGTCTGTGCCAGACACTGACGCACAGGAGCCTTTAAACAGAGAGTGATTCTATTGTAGTTAGACTGACCTCTTTCTATCTTTAACGGCCCGCTGTAATCATCCCTTCATATTCTGCGCGCTGGCCTGCTCTCTCCCTCGTTGTCCGCCCACGCATGTCATAGCCACGTTGTTTTGCTTTTCCATGCGCGGTAGATGCACGTGTGCAATCACAAACCAACCAAGCGACTGACCTTAAAAACGTCAAAGTTTTCTTTCTTTTTTAAGTGCCAATCAATATATAGTACACATCATTAGAGAACTATTCCCATGAGTCCTATAAGTAGTCTACAGGAAGAAGGTCTATATCTAAATTTCAGCCTATAAAAAAAAAAGAAAAAAAAAATATTACGAGATAATTTTACACTGTGACGAGAAATCTCGTGGCAATTTGATCTCGCAAGATCTCATGCCACGCGATCTCGGCCCATCCCTATTAACCTCTATTCCAGGCCCTGTCCCATTTCTCTCACTTGCTCTGAGAACACTCGCTATGAGTTCCCTCCACATTAGAGTCCCCTCAGTGAGGGAAGCCGCCGGTAGCCGCCATGTTTATACTCCCTTGACCGCAAGTCTGCTCCTGACCTGAATCGCTGCGGAGGGGCCTTTTCAAGGGGAGATAGACACTTCCTCTTGCTCCCTAAGTATTGGGACACCCTACCCCTCCGTGGGAACGCGCAAAATCAAGGGAAGGGCTCTCTCACTTGCTCTGAGAACACTCGCTATGAGTTCCCTCCACATTAGAGTCCCCTCAGTGAGGGAAGTGCAAGTGAAGATTCTCCCCTAAGGAATGGGACAACACTAGTATGCAAATTGCGACGTGTCTGATTTCACCCCCCTCTAGTAGATAGCGGTAATACACAGTTTATACACATAAACTACAATGACAAGAAATACGTAGCTCCTGCCTCTTGTGGGTGCCATGTTGATTTATCTACGTTTGATAAATTAACGGAGAGGAAATATACGAAACAGCAGACGCGTTCGCCGTATGTTTGTGACTGTCGGGATGTTTCAGGTATGTTGTTTCGTTTAATTTTGGCACTTGGCTCAACTTAGCTACAAACTACCATTGTGTCTAAAAACAAGACGACCTACACATTCAGATCGTATAGTTTACATCCAGTCTATTGTTAAACGATTAAACGTGATGCATTACTGTTTTCGATAATCAATAATCATCTGTGTCACATAAGTAGAACGTAAACAAGCAACAGTCTTTACAGGAGAAAGAGTTCAGCTTGAGACCATTTTGTTTACTGAAAGCTTGAATCAGAGTCAGTAGATTGAGAACCTGAATAAGCACAAAACATCCACATGTGCACCGGGGCGCACCGGGGCACACACCCGGCCGTCAGTGTATACTGACGGGCAGACTTTTTACGAACGTCGTCAAATAGCGACTTTCAAACTATAACTTAAAAGTCCATTGCATATGCATCTAACTAAGATATTCCAACACATTTCAGAATGTTTACAGGCTTATTTGCGTATATATTCTTACATTAGTAATTGTCGCTTCCACCGGTAGCCGCCATGTTTATACTCCCTTGGCCGCAAGTCTGCTCCTGACCTGACTCGCTGCGGAGGGGCCTTTTCAAGGGAGATAGCCACTTCCTCTTGCTCCCTAAGTATTGGGACACCCTACTCCTCCACGGGAACGCGCAAAATCAAGGGGAAGGGCTCAAAGCGAGGGCAAGGGTTTGAATTGGGACAGGGCCTAGTGTTTTCGGTCCAAGGGCCTAAATTAACAAAGCCAGTTACGAGTTGTTTTTAAAATGAGCATGCGACATCTGTGGGCGTGTTGTGCCTGATGTACCATTGGAAACAGCACAATCTGAAATGTAAATGAGTTCACTGCCTGAGCAGAGGAGAAATCTGCTTCTGCTCTTACACTGAACCCATTATGAACTCAACACTTTTGTTTTTGATCCCATTTTTTATGCACTGAACTCAAAATCATGACACATTTTCTGTAAACACGATAAACACAATTCTCTCAAATTTTGCTACAAATCTGTCTAAATCCTTGTTAGTGAGAACTTCTCCATCCCACCTCACAATCCTGAACATTCATGCCCTCTGTACTCATCCCGACCAGAGCAAGGATCAAGGAGCATCTCATGTGCTGTTCTCACTGGGGGCGCACAAGCCACGGCCGTATCAATAGGCCCCTGGGCTTCAGCCCCTGCTTGCCCGTTGGATAAGGCGGCCTAGGGGGATGTATTGGAAAACAGTATAACCAGCGCTGATGAATGTGGGACTGAAGATTACAAGGTTTTGATCATGGACTTGAAACGAGATAATGGGACAGCAGAAACCCGCACACCAGTTACAGATGCCTCAAATGAAAGGAACAGGTTAAAAATGTGTCTCCTCAAGTATCCACTCCAATCCACTTTATTTGTATACCACATTTAAACAACAAAAAGTTTCCAAGGTGCTGCACATAAAATCATAAAAACTGTAAACGGATACAATACTAATTTAATTTAATTGGCTTTACTACAAAAACAAACAGATTAGAAATAAAACAAAGCAAAGCAAAGGAGAATACACCAAAACCTACATAAAACAATGGTACGTAAAAATGAAGAATAGAAATACAACAAAAAAGACAAAATAAATAAAAGGCTCGTGAAAGCCGTTTTAATGGACAGTGTAATCATTATTTTATCATTGTAAATGAGCCAAATACAAGCAGAAAATCTAATTGTTAATTTCCAATTGAGTATAGTATGGTTGCTCAGAGCTTTTCCTTTTACAAGATAAATGTTGAATAAGTGCTTTTCCACTTCCAGCTGGCCCTCATAGCACTTTTCCATCTAGTACTGTTCTGTACACAGATACTGGAGGCAAGGTGGGTCAAGTGTCTTGGATTTATACTGTGTACTTTAGGCTATCCATCAGCACCCATGGCCTTCACTTTTCACAAATGACGCATAGAAAAGGTGGTTGATGATGCTGTGTTCCTTTATAATAAAATGCATCATGTTATTAGATTTTCCTGAAATTAGAAATGTGCCAATCGCACATGTATGTTATAATGTACCGTCATTTTCGGACTATAAGGCACTACGTTTTTCACACGCCCATGCGGCCTATACAACGATGCAGCTAATTTAAAAAAAATGTATGTGCTAACTGCGTAGAGTTTAGATTTTATGCACGAGCCTGACCAGAAAATCATATCATATGAAGGAGTTTTCCTCTAGTTTCTTTTTCCTACTTCGACCGTTAGACTGTGGCATGGGGAGGAGGGTGCTGCGGGGGGAGTACATGTGCTGAGTGTAGGTCACGTTTCTAAAGCATAATGAGGCCAGCGCTTTGATACCAGCTCTACACCGAGACCATCGCGTTATGCTCTTTCCCTCAGAACAGCTTTAACTCACAGTGGGCTAAATAAGTAGTTTGGTGTACATTTATTGCATAAAAGTATGGAAAATGCAGCCCGAGGAGAATGAAACGGCAAAGAGGAGGGACATTTGTCCGTGCTGCTGCTCGTACACCGTGTCCCACACCATGCTCACCTCTGGGCCCTGGTGCAGTGTGTGTACGCTCTCATGTTACAACATGGACAGACACCTGCGGCTTAAAGACAAATGCAGCCTTTATATGTACTTTTTCTTTTTCTTTCTGAATTTTGTTGGTGCAGCTTATATTCAGGCGTGCTCAATAGTCTGGAATTTATGATATATATATATAAATATATATATATATATACACACAGTGAGGAAAATAAGTATTTGAACACCCTGCTATTTTGCAAGTTCTCCCACTTAGAAATCATGGAGGGGTCTGAAATTGTCATCGTAGGTGCATGTCCACTGTGAGAGACATAATCTAAAAAAAAAAATCCAGAAATCACAATGTATGAGTTTTTTAACTATTTATTTGTATGATACAGTGACCCGAAGTACACAGCCAGGATAACCAAGGAGTGGCTCTGTAAGAAGCATATCAAGGTATTGGCGTGGCCTAGCCAGTCTCCAGACCTAAACCCAATAGAGAATCTTTGGAGGGAGCTCAAACTCCGTGTTTCTCAGCGACAGCCCAGAAACCTGACTGATCTAGAGAAGATCTGTGTGGAGGAGTGGGCCAAAATCCCTCCTGCAGTGTGTGCAAACCTGGTAAAAAACTACAGGAAACGTTTGACCTCTGTAATTGCAAACAAAGGCTACTGTACCAAATATTAACATTGATTTTCTCAGGTGTTCAAATACTTATTTGCAGCTGTATCATACAAATAAATAGTTAAAAAATCATACATTGTGATTTCTGGATTTTTTTTTTAGATTATGTCTCTCACAGTGGACATGCACCTACGATGACAATTTCAGACCCCTCCATGATTTCTAAGTGGGAGAACTTGCAAAATAGCAGGGTGTTCAAATACTTATTTTCCTCACTGTATATATATATATATATCCATATCCAAATGCAGCACATTAGTACAAAATGCGGTTTCATTACACTTTGAAGAAAACATGTCGTACACACATGAACTGAACGGTACCCACCCCTGTGTTGTCTCGTGTGACTTGATTACCAGTGTAATCGCATTGAGTTGCCTAGGCGCATTGAGTTGCCTTGTGTATGAAATGCGCGGTATAAATAAAATTGCCTTGCCTTGTCTGTGTACATTGGTGTATGAATGAGAGAGTGAATGGGTGACTGGTTCCTTACTGTAAAGCGCTTTGGGCCTGATAAAGGTAGAAAAGTGCTATATAAGAGGAGTCCATTTACCATTTTCCCTAATTCCTGTTTTTCTCCAGATAAATTCTTAGGGAACCAGCTGCTGAGCTATGGGCAGAACCTAAGCCTGAGCTTCCGGGTGGACCGCAGAGACACCAGGCTGTCGGCTGAAGACCTGGTGCTGGAGGGAGCTGGTCTGAGAGTAGCTGTCCCACTGATCGCTCAGGGAAATGCTTATCCCAGTGAGCACATGCAGAATTATGTCTTCAGGTTGGTACACGCTTGTTTCTATTAAGACTTGTTGAAAGTAATCAATCAATCATCAAACTTTATTTATAATTTTTCTTTAATTTTTCTTTTTTTTAATTTATAATTTTCATACCGAAAGGTATCACAAAGTGCTTTACAGATTACAACATTTAAAACAATACGCCCCGCATCATACATCCATACACACACACACACACACACACACACACACACACACACACACACACACACACTATATCTCCATCAATCCATCCATTTTCTTCCGCTTTATCCGGGGCCGGGTCGCGGAGGCAGCAGTCTCAGCAGAGATGCCCAGACTTTCCGATCCACGCACACCTCCTCCAGCTGTTCTGGGGGACCCCGAGGCGACACCAGGCCAGCTCGGAGACATAGTCCCACCAGCGTGTCCTGGGCCTTCCACGAGGCCTCCTCCCAATAGGATATATATATATATATATATAATACAGCCATAAATGTAGACATTCAGTCAATACAGTAATGATTGAGAAACAATATAATAAAGAGGCTGAGCCGTTAAGGTTATATTAAGGTATCCTTTAATTGTCTTTGGAAAAATGTACCTGCATATGGCCTATCTGTTAGTGCACCTGGGTTAATGTGTTCGAAGCAGTGAACAATTGCAGTGCAGCACCTGGGGACCCATCTCCAGATTTAGGACAGGTGGGAAAATACAGTTTGTATCAAACCTGAAGCAGTCACAGGATATAGCAATGGTGAGAAAAAATACGGTGACATGGCTCCATTTGGGTTTGTAATGTGCATTGAAATGCTAGAAGCTCCAGTAACTTCTCATTATCTAAATACACTAAACTTGACTGACACTAACGTTTCATGTCTCATAAACAACACAATTGTTAGAAATCATCATTATGCTTTCTTCATGTTATACATTCATGGTGACCTGTTGTGACTGTTTTTTAATGGTTTATTTGGTTCGAGGGACATGTTCTCATCAACACTGTGTTTCGCTGAGTGACGTTTGCTTGGGAGTAGGGCTGAGTCCATTTCGCTTTGGGATTTGGACCGGAAATAGATGATTCGTTTCTATTTTCAAGTTGTTTCAGGTCAATATTGCCCCTTGCAATGTTTAAAGTGTTGAATAATGTTGTATGTGTGTAGTAGATCAGTGGTTCCCAATCTTTTCTTGCCTCGCGAACTCTTTTAAAGGGACTAGATGCAAGTTGGTCATTTTCATACTCACTACTGCCACCTCAGATCCTACTCGTAACTGCAGACTCTATATTAAGCTCGTGCATGACGGCAATTTGGACCCAAATTAACACGTTTTTGAGTGACAGTGCAGGATTTTAGAGGCAGTTGTGGTGAACAGGTCTGGGCTCATTCTACACATTAAGACATTGCTGGAACATGTAGGGGAGCAACATACTTACATTTTTTAATTTTTAAACTCCGTATGTCGGCTTCAAGTCATTAATTTTTACTCCGAGTACCCTACCTCGAGAATTCTGCCAATATTTTTACAACGTGGTCAACTAAACTCAGATTATCCAGAATTGAGAAGAGTGTTGTTTTCAAAATGAAGCTAAAATACTCCCAAATTCAAAGATTTAAGAGAAAAACATAATTAAAATTAACTTTCCCTTTAAATTAATTTTGAAATTTAACCTCTGTTTTACCTTTTTTTTTTTTTTTTTTTTTTTAATCTGAAATCATACCTCCTGCTAAGTGCTCAAGTACTCCCAGGAGTCCCCGTACCCTGGTTGGGAAACATTGAAGTAGATCTGTCATAATCTGCAATTTTTAAGTCTTAATGCTAACCGCTATTGGGAGAATACACTGAACAGGCTAAAGAAGTTTCCCAGCCTGGCCAACTTGCTCACCTTTCGCATACATTAGGATTGGATGCCAGTTTTCCTTTTTCTTTCTCTGAGTCTCGCAGTGAAAGCTTATTACATTGCTGTAATCGTAAGGCATATCGGTCTTCAAGATGAGCACAGGCACTGACGTAAAGTGTGCGTGTGTTTCAGGCTCCATGACAGCGCGGACTATCCCTGGAGGCCCGCCATCAGCCACGTGGAATTTCAGCGTCTGCTCCATAACTTGACTGGCATCAAAATCCGCGGCACATACAGTGATAAGAGTAAGAGGACCCACATGGCACATCACTTCTGATCAGATGAGTAAGATATTAAAGCAGACTGGTGTGTTTGTGAGGGCAGGTGCCGGATACCTGGACAATGTGGTGTTGGTGACTGCGCGGCAGGGGCCTGGGGAAGTGGCTCGCTGGGTGGAGTCCTGCACTTGTCCTCAGGGCTACGACGGTCAGCACTGTGAGAGATGCATTGTGGGATATCGCCGTGCTCAGCCAGAGCTCGGACCCTTCAGTCAATGTGAGCCTTGCAGCTGTCATGGCCACAGCCAAAGTTGTGACCCCAGTACAGGTATGACATAGACTCTTTCCTCATAACATTAGAGTCACCCAGCCACAGTTGGACTTCTACATACACTTACATCCAGCATGGACAGCCATGAGAATGCCCAATCAGCCTGATCTGGGAAACAAAGCAGAGTTAGTTCTGGTTTTACTCTTATTCAGAAGCTCAAGCTACTTCTGTCGCTGGCTTTAGAAAGTGAAACGAGATTGCCATCCCTCCCAGTCTAGTACCCTGGTGGGTACGTGCCTAAATGTGTGCACGCTTCCTCGTGCATACCAGCGCAACCCGGTCACAACTTGACCCACTGGAGACGAGTGTGTGACACTTGTGAAAACAGGCTCTGGCTCCCCACAGTTCCAACAGCACATCTAAAATATGCCAACAGCCTGTGAATAACATATCAAAACATAAATCATAAACCTTAATTTCAATATTCATTACACCTTTTGGTTTAGATTTGTATTTATGTAATGTACTAAACTTAATTTGGAAATAATGTAATGTAAAGCAATAAATATATATACATTTTTAGTGTATTAAGGAACATTTTATGGGAAAAAACCCTGATATTTGTGCATAATGTATTAACTTCCTATGGAGATTTTCTCAGGCCCGCTCGAATCATCACATTTTCTAAAATGTACAAACCCCGGTAAAAATGTTGACGGTAATAATTACTGTCTTGTTTTTCAAACTGAGCGTCCTGAGCGCTGTCGTCCGAGACGACAGCGCTCAGGACGTCTATCAGCCTTCAAACAGGACCAAGTCTGAAGTTTGGGTATATTGTGGGTATTTTAAGAAAGCCGAAGGACAGTTGATAGAAGACAGTTATCCTGTTTGCGGAACGTGCAGGAAAAAGTGTCTGCTAAAGGCAGCGACACTTCGAACCTCATGAGTCACCTGTGTGACCGTCATCATAACTCTATAGCCGATGCAAGTAAGTTAGTAGTAACGTTAGCATTTTAGCAGACATGCATGATGTTGGGACTTTGGGTTGAGGGAGAATGTAACAAGTCGTCCCATAGTGCAGCCACCGCCAGCATATAAGCCATGTCGCGGATACCTCCATATTGAAATGGCACAATGCATTACAGGGCTCCTGGAGGGCAGATTAAAGTTGGTCGCCAATGCAATAGATTCACTCTCGCCGCATTATTATGAATTTAACAATGATTACTGTCTGATGGCATTTTCCCAAATCTGCAGAGCGAAAGCAAACTGGAAGGACACAAACTGAGAACAAAATTCCTGATATAGAGGGTTTATCTAGTTAAAAATATTCTAACACGGTTCTGGCGCTATAAATAGTACATGTAATAACCTCCAAATGATCACCAATTCATAGTTATAGTTCCTTTACTTTGATGTGAAAAGCTCTTTTGATATGGCTTTGTCTGCATTTTTTAAAATAATAACAAACACTGTTACACTTTTTTGAAACTATTTCACTACTATTTTTGTGTAGGACTATCAATGCTTTCTGAACTTATTAACACACATTTTTTTTAAAATACCGCGATAATACCGAAAACTGTGATAATTTTGGTCACAATAACACTGAGGTAAAATTTTCATACTGTGACATCCCTAGTGGACAGTGAGTTCCTGGCAGATAATACTTACTGCATGGTAAACACTTGTTGTAGGATGTGAATAGTTAAGTGTTAGATGCCTGGTTTATAAAGGTGAGATAGTTTGTTTTAAAGCTAAAGGTTAACATGGAATCAAAAATTGTATTTAAAAAAAAAACCTATATGAAAATAAATCTATAGACAAGAAGATAGACACAGACAGACAGACTCGCACAGACAGACTCAGACACCCTTTATTGATCCCAAAGGAAATTGTGCATTAGTCTCTCACATTCACATCAACAGAACAGCATCTACAGACTTATGAAGTTTAAAAAAACAATTTAAAAAAGTAATCAATACATCAAGAGAAGTTAAGGCACTGCAAGACAATGTTAAAGACATTTCCCTCTCTCCCCCTCCTCTGCTCCTCCCTGAAGTTGTATTACATCCTACTCTGCCCCTTCTTGTAAACAGCGTCCATGTTTGCTGCCCAGCTCAGCTTAAAATAGTTTTTATGGAGATCAGTTTGTGACACTATTTAAAATGTTATGAAGAATTAATTTAATGTTGGCCTTTAGCTTCAAGACAAACTTTATAAACACAGGCAAGTATTAAGAATGCAGTAAATGATCATCTGCCAGAAACTCACTGTCCACCATGGAATCTTTAGGAGGTATGATGATTCCAACCAATCTAAGCTCGTCTCCTTAGCAATGAATACAGACAGAAAGTAGTGACTTTCACAACTTCAGGTCAAAGTTAAGGCGCCATGCTAACCACCGATGCAGCCCCTGGGTCACTCAAAAGTCAAATATGTATTACAGGACTGAGAAAGATGGGCCAACTATTTCTTGGTGCAGCACATTTATTACGCGCACAAGCTCAGCTCCTGTAAAACACACACAAATTCAATTACCACCAGAGCTTGCTGCTACTGCCTTGCTCATATTATGTGCTGACAGGGCTTCTTCTACAGCAGCTGCTGATACCCAAAGCACCAAGCACCCTCTGCTACTGTAACCAAGTGTTGCATATTGCATTAAAACACAGTGAACCTTATCATAGCAGGAAGTAAATGTATAAACAGTAGTTACTTTCAGTTTAATAAAGCGGAGAAACATACAGTGGGTCCATGTGCTGCTACACCTGATGCTACACTTTCAGTTTCAATCTTCTACATGTCTTTCTTTCACCAGAGCCAAAAGGGGTAGTCCTAATTTGAACAAACCTCATTTGTTTTTTTGGTTTGTTTTTCAGGAGCATGTGAATGTGAACACAACACAGCAGGTCTGAGCTGTGAGCGCTGTAAGGATGGATTTTATGGCGATGCTACTGGTGGCTCTGCTGCAGACTGTCAGCCCTGCCCCTGTCCTAGCGGGGCCACCTGCGCTGTGGTCCCCAAAACCAAAGAGGTGGTGTGCACAAACTGCCCTGCAGGCACCACTGGTTAGTACCGCTCTATGCCCACATAATGTCCATTCTGTATATCTTTTTTTGTTTATTTGATATTGTGTGCTTATACAAATGTAAAGTGTATGTATGCCCATTAGCTCCAGAGCTAAACTTTGTCAAATCTCTAGGCAAGCGCTGTGAGCTGTGTGATGATGGGTTTTTTGGGGATCCTCTGGGACAAAATGGTCCCTTGAGAACCTGCCGTGCCTGCAAATGCAGTGACAACATTGACCCCAATGCGGTGGGAAACTGTAACCGCGAAACCGGAGAGTGTCTGAAATGCATCTATAACACAGCAGGCTTCTTCTGTGATCGCTGCCACGACGGCTACTATGGCAACGCCCTGGCCACCAACCCCAATGACAAATGCAAAGGTGTGTGCCGAAATAATGTGATATCACTCTGAAGACTTTGGTGAAGCTTATAATCACACTTTTTGAGTATAAGCTTATTTTATTATAATTTGATCAGGATATGAAGTGCCTTGTAAATACACCAATTTACTGGCTCCACTTTGTTCTCTCTCAGCCTGTACATGCTCTCCATTCGGGACTGTGGACCAGCAGACCAGCTGCTCACAGGTCACAGGACAGTGCCCCTGTTTGCCCAATGTTGCAGAGCGGGACTGTAGTGCGTGTGAGCCAGGCTTTTACAACCTGCACAGTGGCAACGGCTGTGAACGGTCAGCGGAAACGTCATGTTTCTATTGAACTTTAGACTGAAACTGATGTCACTGTTATATTGGACAACTTTCCCAATTCATTCCCATTTTTCATCTTTAGCTGTAACTGCAATCCAATTGGCTCCACCAATGGGCAGTGTGACGTGCTCTCCGGTCAGTGCGAGTGTCAGCCAGGCATCACAGGTCTCCAGTGCCAGCAGTGTGAGGTCAACTTCTTTGGTTTCAGTTCATCTGGATGCAAACGTAAGACTCAGGTGGTGCAACACTTTTCTTAAAAGGAAAGGTTCCTAATGGACCCAATCCTGTCTTTTCAGCATGTGACTGCGATCCTGAGGGTTCACTGTCTGGTCAGTGTAAGGAGGACGGACGCTGTGAGTGTAAACCTGGCTTTGTTGGTGCTCGCTGTGACATGTGTGAAGAGAACTACTTCTACAATCGTTCAGCTCCTGGCTGCCAGCAGTGTCCGTCCTGCTATAGCCTCGTCCGGGACAAGGTGAGCCAAGTGAACCATATACTGTAGCTGCTTCTAGGATGTTCCAAATATATAAATACAAAGATTTTTAAATGACTGACTGATAACTGTCTATTAGAAAAAGAAGAACATTATTTATAACGCGCCTTTCACAGACATTGTCTGTAAAGCACTTTGTGACTATTGTACATTCTCTCCATACTTGGTGGTGTTCAGTTTCCCCTGGGGGTGACTGACAGAAACACTGTCGCGACTGCACATCTGCGCCAACGGTCCCTCTGACCACCACCATGCATTCACACACACACCATTCATCCTGGCCTATTGTACATGTTTTTAGTGTTAGGGGAAACCGGAGTACCTGGAGGAAACCTACACAGACACGGGGAGAACATGCAAACTCCACACATGCAAACTCTCCGTCCAGGTTTCGCTACAAATAATTGAGAAATACATTAGATATTTATTTCTGTGATTTGAGGCCTATAGTTCAAAAACTGCAGTTACCTTATTTGGTTTCCACAGATTTAGCAATCCATTGTTTATTCGCTCCTGACTCCCTATGCTTAAAAGCTCCGTCTGGAGCAGACTCATCCAAACAGAACTGGCAGTCTGTGCCATTGGCCTCTACCACAATCACATAGGGAAGTTGACTGAAGCCTCATGCCTTTTCTGATATGTGTCATGTTTCTTCTGCAGGTGAACCAGCAGCGGCAGAAACTTCATGACCTGCAGACGCTCATTGACAACCTGAGCTCTGGTCAGGAAACTGTCAGTGATAAAGCTTTTGAAGAGCGCCTCAAAGAGGCTGAACGGGCCATTACAGAGCTGTTGGAGGAGGCCCAGACAAGCAAAGGTAAAGTGCATTTAACAAGACATGATCTAAACAGAGTACAGGCTGAAATGATCAATGCTCACGAGACGCATGTTGAATATTATTGTTTACCGTCGATTATCCCACAAACACTGGAGAGCAAAAAGACTTGCTTAAAGAGACTAGATGCAAGTTGGTCATTTTATACTCACTACTGCCACCTCAGGTTTTATGCGTAACTGCAGTCTCTATATTAATCTCGTGCATGACGGCACGAGATTAATATATAGTAACAACTTTTTGAGTGACAGTGCAGGATTTTAGAGGCAGTTGTGGTGAATAGGTCTGGGCTCATTCTACACATTAGGACATGGCTGGAACGTGTAGGGGAGGAAAATACTTAGTGTTAACATTTTTAATCTGTATAGTCCCTTTAAGTTAGGGCTTACCAAACTTTTCAGGCTGGAATCCCCAAATTACCAGATGAACAATCCGGGATCCCCATTGTAAAACCTAATGAAATATATACAGTGAGAACCATATGTTTACATACACTTGATAAAAAGACACATTTTTTAATCACAGTCTGACATGAAACCAGAATCCACATTTTCTTTTTTTGGTCAATTAGAATTTAAAAAAAAATATTTCTATTCGTCCAAATCCAGAAGAATGAGAGATACAATTTTCTACACAATATTTATTACTTTTTACAAAACCAAAAGTTTACATACATTTCATTAACATTTGGTAGCATTGCCTTTTAAACCGTATATTTTGGGTCAAATTTTTGAATTTCCTTCCACAATCTTCTCACAATAGTTGGCAGGAATTTTGGTCCATTCCTCCAAACAGAACTGGTGTAACTGAGACACATTTGTAGGCCACCTTGCGTGCACATGCCTTTTCAGCTCTGGCCATACAATTTCAACTGGATTGAGAGCAGGACTTTATGGTGGTCACTTTAAAACATTGACTTTGTTATCCTTAAGCCACTTTGTAACCGGTTTGGCATTTGCTTTGGGCAATTGTCCATTTGGAAGACCCATCTGTGCCCAAGCTTTAACTTCCTGACTGATGTCTTGAGATGTTGCTCCAATATTTCCATATAGTGTTCTTTCTTCATGATGTCATCTATTTTGTGAAGTGACCAGTCCCTTCTGCAGCAAAACAACCCCACAGCATGATGCTGCCACCCCCGTATTTCACAGTTGGGATGGTGTTCTCAGACTTGCAAGATTCCCCCTTTTTCCTCCAAATGTGATCATACTTGTTGTGGCCAAAACATTTTTATTTTTTTTCCGTCAGACCTCAGACTATGTCTCCAAAATTAAAGTCTTTATCCTTTTTTTATTTGAAAACTCCAAACTGGCTTTTTAATGTTTCTTTTGGAGTAAGCGCTTCTTCCTGGCAGAGTACCCTCTCAGCCCATGTTGGTACAGGACTTGTTTCACTGTGGATAATGACAAACTGTTACCAGGTTCAGCATCTTCTGATGCAGGTCTTTTACATTTGTTCTTGGGTTGATATTCACATTTCAGACACAGCAAGCACAGGGAATCGAACCCGGGATCTTCTAGCTGTGAAGCGGCGGTGCTAAACGCTGAGATACCGTGCCGCCAGATAATGTCAAGCCAAAACATTTAAAATCTGGTTTAGTTCTATCAATTTACATTGTTGACTGTTTTTTCTGCCTCAATTCTCAAATCAATGCTGTTTTTGATGAAGAATTGTATTAAATTAATGTAAAATATGTGTATATCTTGAAGTTCTCTTCGCTCAGTTCTCGCGACGCCCTGGGGGCCTCATTCTTCACTTCGGGAACCTCTTAATCAACACAACCCACATAAAACCTAGTTAATGTCTCTAGCAGCTGCTGGGAGTGCAGTCGTTTGGGACAGATCACCTGACAAAATGAAACGGAAAGACAAAGAGTTGACTATTTTAGGTCATCTTATGCCTAGGTGCACGAGTACAGCGCTAAACTGATAAACCACCGATGTTCAGTTTTTCTGCCAAATACTACTGCCACCAAGAGAACTACTGCCCTAAGCCTATAACATAAAACTAATTCAAACTGATTCCTATTATCAACCTAAAAGGAAGAACAGATTTTACTGGTCTGTTGTTCTGTATTTGTGTGTCTGAATGTACTGTTGGTAAAACAATAATCTATAATGTTTGAATGACATAATGTGTTCTCAGAGATGGACAGAGACCTCCTGGATCGTTTAAATTCTATCAATATTACACTGACAACACAGTGGAACCGTCTCCATACCATCCGAAAGACTGTGGATGAGACGGGATCTCAGGCTGATCGTGCTCGGGCGCGGGTCAGAGACGCTGAAAACCTCATTGATCGAGCTCGCCAGGAACTGGACAAAGCCAAGGACGCCATCAGCAAAGTGGTAAATGTTCAACTCCAACATTTCTTTGAATCATGTGGATTTGATAATTTAATAAATCACATTCAAATAAAATGATGTCTTTGTGTGTATAACAAATGGGGAATGTGCAGGACATTAAGGCCCCCAGTGGAGGAGCAGACCCCAATAACATGACACTGCTGGCTGAAGAAGCACGCACTTTGGCTGAAAAGTAAGACAGGAGCTCCAACTGTTAAAATCTGATATTCATTGTTTGTCAGATATCATAGATTGTATTTGTCCTTTGCTTTTTTCAGGCACAAAATGGCTGCTGATCAGATAGAAAAGATTGCCAAGGAAGCCAATGACACGTCGACCAAAGCCTACAACCTGCTGCTGAAAACACTGGATGGAGAAATGAAGACAAGCCACGAGGTTGACCAGCTCAACAAGAGGTGTTGAAACATACTATTCAATTTAGCTGTAACTGTTAGTCATGGGATTCATGGCTCTTTACTGGGAGCTAAGTCTTTTTTTCATTTTTAATAACTCCAGACAACTCTAAATAAAAAGCACTTTTTCAAATTTGAATAGTCTGAAATTACAACCGGACTGATACTTACACTTTGAAAAACGTGTTTGTGAATCAAATCTTGCGCCACAAGTAATAAAAAGAGGCTGCAACTGTCTGATCATTTTAATGCATTTAGCTTTGACTTTTGTGCAAAAAGCTTTCACCTGTGTGCCCTGCTCCATTGTTGGGCTGATTCTTGTGTTCGTTCGGGGAGGTTCTGGGTAAAACCGATGGGAAAAAAAGTTCCGGCTCTTTTGACAAGTGACATCCCATTCGAGCCGTTCACCGGTTATGAACATCACATCACTAGAAACCGTAAAACTTCAACTCGACTTGTTCATCGTGTAGGTACAATGATGTAAAGGAAATGGCCAAAAACCTGGAGAAGCAGGCCAACAAGGTCCAGGCTGAGGCAGAGGAGGCATCTGACAGAGCTGTGAGGATTTTTGCCACCTGACCAGCCTGCCCCCTTTGACACCAAGGCTCTGGAGGTAAGTGCACTATAGACAAATCATCCTCCAAAAAACCTCAAATTAATTCAATATTTTCAGAAATAATTTGTTGGAATTGTAAAATTAACCACAACCAAATAATTTTTTCCCCCCATCTCTTTCTCCTTTTCATAATTTTATATATTGCTGCATTTTCAACAATTTTAGACACGTGTATATTTTATATAGAGGCATCAGACAGGGATGTGCTCTGTGTCCTTATTTATTCATAATGTGTATTAAAATATACAGTAAGAATACACAGTAACAAACAATGCATTCATAAAGTGTTTGTAATTGCACATCCAATACATATCCATAAGTGATCTTATAAACTCATCAGGTGATTTATTCTCCTGGTCACAATTTTGGCTTAACTATGGACCATGTAGTGAACTTTTTCAGTATAATCAGCTTTTATCTCCAATCCCAAGGAAATGGAAACCAAATTAATGAACAAAAACAGGTTATTAGTATACATGTCTCAAACTAAATGTGTTAGATGGCTAACCAGTAAAACGTGTATATAAGTTTAATTTGTACACAAATCTGGAAGGTTCCATATATTGATACAGAATCTGTATGGGAAGATGAATTCAATATTCCTATATCATGGAAAGCACTATATATTTTAGCACTATATACAGTATACACACGTTGAATGTTATTGTTTACTGTTGGTGAACCCGCACATGCGCACTACGCCGGAGGGCAAAAGGCTCGCCTACTCAATGCTCTACAATCAACACAGCCCACTTAAAACCTTGTTAATATCTCAACTACATTTTACGACATCCACCGGCAAAACAGTCGCTTGACAGACCATCTAACAAATTTAAACTGAAAGTGTCAACTAATTTGGAGCATCTTTGGAGGATCACAATCACAAACTACTGCACTAATCGGACTGCTGCAAGCGAAAGCCCGTTTCATCCGTGCCAAATACTACAGACACAATGTCATTAAAAAAAGCCTCTGTGTACCTAACATTAAACTATATAGTCCATGGGCCAGACAAAATATCGGTACCGGAAAGGTGACAAAGGCTATCGTTGATTTTTAAGTAGATCCATGTCTGAGGTTTTTTGTTTGTATGATAGCCTTTTCAGAGTTACAGCTTTATATTAGTTTTGAGCTCTTGAAGTGAACCACACCCATGTCGAAAAAGTCGCTTTTGACACTGGTCCATATTTTGGTTTAGGCCATTTCTGGCCCATTAGATAATGATTTACACCACTGTATTTGACTCAAAAAAGAGGGGATAAATCAACACAACTGGACTTACTTTTAAAAAGAGCTGACTGTTTCGCTGTCCATCCAGACAGCTTCCTCAGAGCTGCTCTTTTTTGAGTTAATTAATTACCTGGATGACTGAGAAATTACATTGTCTTACCACTGTATTTGATATCATTGTAAAGAAAACATTTTCATGATTCATTTGAGCCCAAATGTACTACTGTGATAATTACCATGGTAAACATAGCTCCTCAAACTCAAACCTGAGGACATTTTTTCACCATTTTCGCAAAAACGTTTAACGCCGTTTCTTCCAGGAACATCACAGACACAAATGTTTGATACTGGGTAACTCTCTAGACTCTGAGGATTCAGGAAAAAAACTTTTTCACCACTATTTTGAAATTCAAAATTTGGCAATAGGTAAAAAGTCGTGTCGGATCGGGTTTGAATTTTGGGCGAAAATCTGACTTTGACTTGTGACTTTTTGTTAATGTTCACTGGGTGAAAATTGCGACGGCAAGCAAGCAAGCCTTCATTCATTCATTCCCATACGAAAACAATGTTCCAGCTTACGCGGGTACCATGAACTATATATTTTCGGAAAGTGCTCACGCATTCTTACCTCATGGTAGAGGTCCTGGGTCGTCAGTGAGCCAGGGCTCTCAGTCGCCCATTGACTTTTATGGGCTCTGTACAATTACAATGTTGATTTTTGCATTATATATGTACAGTGGGGGAAAAAAGTATTTAGTCAGCCAACAATTGTGCAAGTTCTCCCACTTAAAAAGATGAGAGAGGCCTGTCATTTTCATAAGTAAACCTCAACTATGAGAGACAAAATGAGAAAAAAAAAATCCAGAAAATCACATTGTCTGATTTTTAATCAATTCATTTGCAAATTATGGTGGAAAATAAGTATTTGGTCAACTACAAACAAGCAAGATTTGTGTCTCTCACAGACCTGTAACTTCTTTAAGAGGCTCCTCTGTCCTCTACCCGTTACCTGTATTAGTGGCCCCTGTTTGAACTTGTTATCAGTATAAAAGACACCTGTCCACAACCTCAGTCACACTCCAAACTCCACTATGATCAAGACCAAAGAGCTGTCGAAAGACACCAGAAACAAGATTGTAGACCTGCACCAGACTGGGAGGACTGAATCTGCAATTGGTAAGCAGCTGGTGTGAAGAAATCAACTGTGGAAGCAATTATTAGAAAATGGAAGACATACAAGACCACTGATAATCTCCCTCGATCTGGGGCTCCACGCAAGATCTCACCCCGTGGGGTCAAAATGATCACAAGAACGGTGAGCAAAAATCCCAGAACCACACGGAGGGACCTAGTGAATGACCTGCAGAGAGCTGGGACCAAAGTAACAAAGGCTACCGTCAGTAACACACCACGCCACCAGGGACTCAATTCCTGCAGTGCCAGACGTGTCCCCCTGCTTAAGCCAGTACATGTCCGGGCCCGTCTGAAGTTTGCTAGAGAGCATCTGGATGATCCAGTCGGGAGACTGTCATATGGTCAGATCAAACCAAAATGGAACTTTTTGGTAAAAACTCAACTCGTCGTGTTTGGAGGAGAAAGAATGCTGAGTTGCATCCAAAGAACACCATACCTACTGTGAAGCATGGGGGTGGAAACATCATGGGGCGGAACGGTGGCACTGTGGTTAGCGCTCGTGCTTCACAGCTAGAAGGTCCCGGGTTCGATTCCCACCTGGACGGGGCCTTTCTGTGTGGAGTTTGCATGTTCTCCCGTGTCTGCGTAGGTTTCCTCCGGGTACTCCGGTTTCCCCTACCACTAAAAACATATACAATAGGCCAGGATGAATGAGAGTGTGTTTGAGAGTGCGCATGGGGATGACGGACGCAAATTAGCCCAAGGCTACAATCCGGTGTGGCTTGTTTACATGCATGAGACCCATGTATGTTCATTAACATGCACTGTCCCGACCAAATAAACCAATAAATAAATAAATAAAAATCATGTTTTGGGGCTGTTTTTCTGCAAAGGGACCAGGACGACTCATCCGTGTAAAGGAAAGAATGAATGGGGCCATGTATCGTGAGATTTTGAGTGAAAACCTCCTTCCATCAGCAAGGGCATTGAAAATTAAACGTGGCTGGGTCTTTCAGCATCACAATGATCCCAAACACACCGCCCGGGCAACGAAGGAGTGGCTTCGTAAGAAGCATTTCAAGGTCCTGGAGTGGCCTAGCTAGTCTCCAGATCTCAACCCCATAGAAAATCTTTGGAGGGAGTTGAAAGTCCATGTTGTCCATGTTGCCCAGCGCCTGCCCCAAAACATCACTGCTCTAGAGGAGATCTGCATGGAGGAATGGGCCAAAATACCAGCAACAGTGTGTGAAAACCTTATGAAGACTTACAGAAAACGTTTGACCTCTGTCATTGCCATTAAAGGGTATATAACAAAGTATTGAGATGAACTTTTGTTATTGACCAAATATTTATTTTCTACCATAATTTGCAAATAAATTCATTAAAAATCAGACAATGTGATTTTCTGGATTTTTTTTCTTCTCATTTTGTCTCATAGTTGAGGTATACCTATGATGAAAATGACAGGCCTCTCTCATCTTTTTAAGTGGGAGAACTTGCACAATTGTTGGCTGACTAAATACTTTTTTCCCCCCACTGTATGTGCACGGGACATGCACGACAAGAAGAGTGTGTTAGTGAGTGTTTGAGAGGAGTTGAGCGCTTTGCGCTCGTTTTGTGCGCTCCGCGCACTTTGGGGGATACGATTACAAGAGCCCCTTCGCCAGCCCTGATGGCGCTCGGGCCTAATAATAATAATACAACAAACTTGTATAGCGCTTTTTTGTACACTCAAAGACGCTTTACATGGGGAATAAAACAACAACAAAATAGGGGGTTTAAGGAAAAGCTAGTTTGAACAGGTGGGTTTTGAGTACTGATTTGAAGTTTGGTAGTGAGTCAGAGTTTCTAATGGGCTGTGGGAGTGAGTTCCAAAGGGTGGGGGCGGCGATGGCAAAGGCTCGGTCCCCAGGGTCCGGCAGTTGGTGCGGATAATGGGGGTGAGGCGGTTGGTGCCGGCTGAGCGGAGGTGGCGGGTGGGCTGGTGTTGTTGCAGGAGCTCGGTGAGGTAGGGCGGGGCCAGGTTATGGAGGGATTTGTAAGTGAGGAGGAGGAGCTTGTATTGATTCAATATTGAACGGGGAGCCAGTGGAGCTGTTGGAGGATGGGGGTGATGTGTTCTCTGGACCGGGTGTGGGTGAGGAGGCGGGCAGCAGAGTTCTGGATGTATTGCAGTTTTTGGAGATGAGTGGTGGGAAGTCTGTAGAGGAGGCTATTGCAGTAGTCAAGTCTGGAAGTGATGAATGCGTGGATGAGGATTTCAGCTGTTGACTGGGTAAGGGAGGGCAGAGGTGGGCAATGTTGCGGAGGTGGAAGGATGATAAGAAAATGTCTTAAATGATGTAACGTTATAGAAAATTCTATGTGCCGATTTTGTTAGGTGAAATATTGTATTTTTGCCCTTATGTATCTGAGTTTTCAATGTTTATATGTGCTGACTGTGAAAATGTTTAAATTATATTACTAAATATTATATATTAAAACATATAATCATAAATTCTGTTGCAGGATGAGGCAAATAAGATTAAGAAGGAGTCGTCCGACCTGGATAAACTGATCGATAAAACAGAAAAAGAGTATAATGAACTTCGAGATGATCTGAGGGAAAAGAGCAGGAAGTGCGCAAACTGCTGGACAAAGGCAAGAGTGAGCAGCAGGTGAGGCCTGACCCGAGACAACACGCATGCTGTGCTGTTTGGGATTCGAACCCTTCCTGTAACTGTGTTTGTGTGCAGACTGCAGACCAGCTACTGGCTCGAGCAGACGCTGCCAAAGCTCTCGCCGAAGATGCAGCAAAGAAAGGACACTCCACATTTAGAGAGGCAGAGAATATCTTAGATGACCTCAGAGGTAAATGAAAATTGAGTGTGAATTTTAAGCATTTGGTACATTTTATTGACAAACTTGGCCTCATAATAATGTCACACATTTAAATGGATGAGCCACAGTGGGGAAAAAAAGTATTTAGTCAGCCAACAATTGTGCAAGTTCTCCCACTTAAAAAGATGAGAGAGGCCTGTAATTTTCATCATAAGTAAACCTCAACTATGAGAGACAAAATGAGAAAAAAAAATCCAGAAAATCACATTGTCTGATTTTTAATCAATTCATTTGCAAATTATGGTGGAAAATAAGTATTTGGTCACCTACAAACAAGCAAGATTTCTGGCTCTCACAGACCTGTAACTTCTTTAAGAGGCTCCTCTGTCCTCCACTCGTTACCTGTATTAATGGCCCCTGTTTGAACCCGTTATCAGTATAAAAGACACCTGTCCACAACCTCAGTCACACTCCAAACTCCACTATGGTCAAGACCAAAGAGCTGTCCAAAGACACCAGAAACAAAACTGTAGACCAGCACCAGGCTGGGAGGACTGAATCTGCAATTGGTAAGCAGCTTGGTGTGAAGAAATCAACTGTGGAAGCAATTATTAGAAAATGGAAGACATACAAGACCACTGATAATCTCCCTCGATCTGGGGCTCCACGCAAGATCTCACCCCGTGGGGTCAAAATGATCACAAGAACGGTGAGCAAAAATCCCAGAACCACACGGGGGGACCTAGTGAATGACCTGCAGAGAGCTGGGACCAAAGTAACAAAGGCTACCGTCAGTAACACACCACGCCCCCAGGGGCTCAATTCCTGCAGTGCCAGACGTGTCCCCCTGCTTAAGCCAGGACATGTCCGGGCCCATCTGAAGTTTGCTAGAGAGCATCTGGATGATCCAGAAGAGGACTGGGAGAATGTCATATGGTCAGATCAAACCAAAATGGAACTTTTTGGTCAAAACTCAACTCATCGTGTTTGGAGGAGAAAGAATGCTGAGTTGCATCCAAAGAACACCATACCTACTGTGAAGCATGGAGGTGGAAACATCAGGCTTTGGGGCTGTTCTTCTGCAAAGGGACCAGGACGACTGATCCGTGTAAAGGAAAGAATGAATGGGGCCATGTATCGTGAGATTTTGAGTGAAACCTCCTTCCATCAGCAAGGGCATTGAAATTAAACGTGGCTGGGTCTTTCAGCATGACAATGATCCCAAACACACCGCCCGGGCAACGAAGGAGTGGCTTCGTAAGAAGCATTTCAAGGTCCTGGAGTGGCCTAGCCAGTCTCCAGATCTCAACCCCATAGAAAATCTTTGGAGGGAGTTGAAAGTCCGTGTTGCCCAGCGCCTGCTCCAAAACATCACTGCTCTAGAGGAGATCTGCATGGAGGAATGGGCCAAAATATCAGCAACAGTGTGTGAAAACCTTGTGAAGACTTACAGAAAACGTTTCACCTCTGTCATTGCCAACAAAGGGTATATAACAAAGTATTGAGATGAACTTTTGTTATTGACCAAATACTTATTTTCCACCATAATTTGCAAATTAATTCATTAAAAATCAGACAATGTGATTTTCTGGATTTTTTTTCTCATTTTGTCTCATAGTTGAGTTATACCTATGATGAAAATTACAGGCCTCTCTGATCTTTTTAAGTGGGAGAACTTGCACAATTGTTGGCTGACTAAATACTTTTTTTCCCCACTGTATAATCACGTGACTCCAAATCCTCAGGAGACTGCTCTTCCTGTCCCGTTATTTCCCTATGAGTTCGTAGCAGCGTCTTGTCCACAAAAATAAATAACTGAAGATACCGTGGCGACATCATGGTAAAGGCTGGAGGAAACTTCCTGCTCATCACGATGTTTTTGTCTTGAAGTTAACGGCTAACACTAAATACAAATTTAAATATCACCAAGATTTTGAACGAGCTGCTCCCAAATAATGGGCCTGTCTTTGGTATAAATTCGTTTAAGTTTAGATTTCCTTTTGTGGTGCTGTATATTTGATACTAGCCGTTCCCCAGATAAAAAGGCCTACCTCAATAAACACAGACGTTTCCCACAGTCAAGTATTTACATCCAACAAAAAGGTCTAACTCCTAGACTTAAAACGAAACAACTGAGCTTGCATTTAAACCGGAAGCAGATGTTTCCAACTAGGCTTTGTCAGTTCTGAAGCGCTCATGGCCTCAAATATTGAAGACACTGTAGACCATGAGTGGCCTTGAACACATTGTTGGCGTGTTACAGACCATAGGCCAATTGCAACAGTTAAACATATTGGGCCAGATCTTGTGCCTGGCACAAGGACAGCGCAAACGCTAAACATTTGCGCTGCGCATATTCAATGTGCTTTCATTGAAGATGCTAAACGCTATGGTAATTTTCTGAGTGGCACAGCTGTTGCACTATCTACCTGCGCCACTTGCGAGAGGGTGTCGCTTACAAAAGAGAAGAGGTCGACTGAGGCGTGGTTTATTACAGCAGCCCTGAGAGCGGTGCACTGGTGTCAGCCTCTCATTAATTTCCCCATTTACATCACGCTGCCTTGTGTTCACAGGTCAGACTAAAAACTTTGTTAACCCATCGTGAGCTAAACAATGTTTGTGTCCTGAGAGAAAGAGATGTAACTACAGTCGGTCCTACTGTGGCATGGATTGGCACTCGCTTGGCCGTAATTGCGTTAACGCGAACAAACAAAAGCACTTGTTCATTCCCCACCCCCCTTCCCGGCCGCGGAGTCTGGCCATTAGCCATGGGTGTTTCTCGACCCCACATACGTACTTTCCACTTAAATGTGCTAAGTCTGGAGCTGCAAGATCTCAAAGTGCAAATGTTACGCTATAGTCTGCGTTTAGAAACATTGAGCCCATTCAGATCGAGCCCATTCAGTTGAACTTAGTAAATGTTTTCAAATAGTAATAACCTGGACTATGATTGTGATTATGATTAAATGATGAACAGCATATAAAAGCATATATGAAAAAATATGCTTTTATATGACCCGCATCTGGTCTCAAGGTGGTTTTTAGGGTTCTTTCTCCTTCTTTATGTCTTTTGTGTGTTAGTGTCCATCTCCAGGCAGTATTATAACACCCAATATGTCCATCTTTTTTCTCTTTTTGATATCTGACTGACTTATTGTAGCATTTTGTCATTGTTATATACTGATACCATTCAATTTTGAGGATTGTTCATTTGCATTGGAAGCTGGTCAGTCATCTACATTTCAACATGTACAGTTTGACTTCAGTTTCTTATTGATGAACTTCTTTCAGACTTTGATAAGCGAGTGAATGACAACAAGACTGCAGCAGAGGAGGCTTTGCGGAGGATTCCATTAATTAATGCCACCATTATTGCTGCCAATGAGAAGACGCATCAAGCTGAAGCTGCTTTAGGAAATGCTGCCTCTGATGCTAAAGAGGCCAAAAACAAGGCTGAGGATGCGGAGAGGATCGCCAGCAATGTCCAGAAAGTATGTTAGTTTGTTTGTTGGATTCCCACCAGCGGCTGTCAAGTTACTGAACATTTTGAAATGTTATCTGTAACATCGTGCCTTTTGAAGATCATTTAATTTTCCCTTTCGCATCATTATTATTTAGTACCCCACTGTATGTGTAGTGTAAGAGAGGATTCAGTGTTGTAAAATGATACTAGGACTTGCATAACAAACTTATATTTCTTTATTTGCTCTACGTTTCACTAATCCTAGACAATGTGCTTTCAAGTTGGTAGTAATGCATTTATTCATCAGTGCCTTTCAAAACTCCCAACGTCATCTTACATCAGACTAAACAATGAAACCACAAAATGAACATTAATAAATGCACACTAAACTGAGTAGGCCTGTCTGAGTTTTAAAAAAAAGGGGCAGTGAGGTGATTTGACGGAGATCAGGGAGAAGGTAGTTCGGCAGATTTGGGGTTGAGTGCTAAAAGCTTTTGTGCCCATAGTGGAGGTGGGGAGAGACACCATGTACCACAAAACGGCTGTAACACTAAAAAGAAGTCCGCCCGAGCTTGTTGGTTATAGGGGAAGATTTTCCCCTACATCTGCACCTCGGAGACTTCTTCTGGTGTGCGTTGCTTTTCTTTTCTCATGTCATGGGGAATCGTCATTTCTGTCAAACACTTTTAGGTGGTTTGAGATTTAGGCTTTGTCTTTTTATAAATGTTACTAAAAAAGAGAGAAGATAGAGGAGAAGATGTGCTGTTTGTTCCCTGTTTCGTTTGTTATTTGAGCTGCCGTTTAAGAACACCGTTTAATGTGTGTGTGATCTCTGCCAGGGCTCAGCCAAGACTAAGGAGGAAGCTGAGAAAGCATTTGCCGAGACTCACAAGCTGGACTCGGAGGTGACCCACATGATGGAGCAGCTGAGTGCAGCGGAGCAGGAACTTGCCAAGAAGAAAGCTGCGGCGGACAATGACATGATGATGGCTGCAATGGTATAACATTCTTCTCATTTGTACACATTCTTACAATAATCAGTGCTCAGTTCTTGGTAGGCTACAACACTGGTGGAAAAAATGAACACAACTAACCCCCACTGTGAACCAAAGCAGAGGCAGAGCATTACAAAACAAAAACCCCTTCTACAGTATTTTTTTTTACTCTTTATTTATGCAGTTTTCAAATAATATCAAACAAAACAACAAAACAGCAGGGTATTATAGTTATAAACATCACTTTTACACTTGGGTCTTATAGATTATCCATTTCTTCCATCTCTGATCAAATTTGGCAGTTTTCAGTCTTGCGTAGTGAGTGATTTTTTCCATTGCATAGATTTCTTCCATAATCTCTTCCCATTGTGACAATGTTAAAGGGAGACTCTTCAGCCAGTTCCTTGTGATAGTTTTTTTGCTGGCCAACATCATGGCTTTCTAGAGGTACATATCCTCAATTCATATAACTGAATTTGGTAGGAGACCTAGATACATAGATTGAAAGTCATTGGAAATTCCATAGCCAAAGATTTCCTCTATTACTTTCGCTATGTTTTCCCAAAAGGGTCTGACATTGGGACAAGTCCAAAATACATGAGAATGACTGGCACTCAAACTGCCGCAAAGTCTCCAGCAATGCTGGGGGTTTTGAGCTGCTTACTTTTGATATGTGGTGTAATAAAAAACCTTATAATGTTTTTCCAGCCAAATTCTCTCCATTGTCTTAAGCTGGTGGAAGTGTGTTGTACCAATCAATAGAGTGCCAATCATCTTCTGACAATCTGAGTTGTAGTTCAAATTCCCACTTTTGTTTTATATACAGTGAGTCAGTACCGTTACAGTTCTGCAGACATTTATACAGTCTCGATACAATTTTTCAAGGTAATTTTTTGTATGCTCCCGACACCATTTCTACCAGCTCACAGCCCTCTTGTGAGAGGTGGTCTTTATCTCTAAATTATAAAAGTGCTGTAATTGGAAGTACCTAAACAAGTCTGAGTTGTCCAGGCCAAATTGCCTCTTTACTTCTTCGAAAGACTTAAATACTGTCCCTTTGGTTAGCATACACACTGCAGTGAGTCCCTTTTCAGTCCACTTTCTAAATGTACTGTCCAACTGATAGGGCTGAACGATTAATTGCACTAATTTCGTAATCGCAGGGCACGCGATTTGGGAAGTGAATGGAGGTGCGAGATGTGGCAGCAAAGTCCGCTCCGCCGCGTGCTTTTGTTTACGTGTCAGTCTAGTTAAGGTGCGCGGTAGATTGTGGATGTACAGTGAAAATATCAGCGTTTATCATGCAGCCACCGCGAAGGACTATTGCTTTCTTCTCCGTCAGCATTGCGTTAGCGCAGCGCTTATCACGCCATTCTCTCGCTGCTACTCATGCTGTTACTACACGCTCTGATGATCACAGAAACTTCCTCACCTCGGGATTCTTACCTCTCTGCCTCCACAGAGATATAGCAGGTGAGCCTGTGTTGCTTGTAAAGAGTTGTTTGTGGCTCAGTTTAGGAGGCTTATGTTGGGAATGTTGTGGATATAGAACTTATCTCAAAAGCATAATGACGGTTCATGACCATTAAGTATCCGCGGAGGCCATGTGCCTCTATTTACCTTTGCATCTACCGCATATGCGTTCCGTAGGTAGTACAGACACTAGATGTAAACACTAAACTGCTGCATGAAAGGTTTTGGAAACTACGATCCGTCTGTGTCATGTCTTATTTTGCTGAGTAAATGCGCTGTTTAGTGCTGATATGTCACTAAATGACTGCGAGTCAAAGAGAAAGTAAAACATGTCTGTGTTTTGCACCTCATGTCTTCTCACTGTGCTTCTCTTTCTTCATATTGTCCAAAGTTACATCCCAAAACCAAAATGCTGCTCCTAATTCCACTGTGTTTTGGCGTGTGCTCCATCTGGCCTCTCCGTGTCCATCAATAACGTGCATCTGAAACTACGAGTCGCAGCTCAGACAGGGATTTAATTGGCCGAAAATCTAATATTGTTTATTATGAAACAGACCGATTTATTGCTTGTGTTAGGTGAAAAATACATGAGAAGAGGACCTTGCAACAATAATCGCATATTTAATCGCAATCGCAATATTGAAAAAACAAATCACAATTAGATTATTTTCCAAAATCGTTCAGCCCCACCAACTGACCCCTTTTGAAATCAGGAGAATAGGAAGGCCAAATCAAGAATTTACATTCACCTTCAAAATTGAATATTTTCACTGTATCCTACCAAAACTTAATGGTTGCTTCGACTATGGGATTCCCCTCTTTTAACTGTATACTACAGTTCTATCACCCAGTCTTGATTGATGTTGGGATATAGTTAATTTCAATTTGTTTCCATTTAGAATAATATTTTGGTGAGCACCAATACACAATATATCTCAATTGGGCAGCTAAAAAATATTCTTTGAAATTCAGAAGCCTCCCTTTCATTTTCTCCAGCTGAAGTGTCTTAAACGTAACCCTTGGTTTTGCCCCTCTCCATATAAATCTGCTCACTTATTTATCCTATTTAGCAAATTGAGAGTCGGGTATTAGAACTGGTAGGGATAAAAATAAGTACAACAATCGGGGTAACAGATTCATCTCTATCCTGGAACTAAAATCTAAAACTAGGTTTGCCCAATTTGTCAGATCCCTCCGTATTGTCTCATTTATTTTACTGTAATTAGCCTTGTATAATGTACTGAGTTCTCGCGTCACATAGATCCCTAAATATTTAATTTGTTCTGAATCCCATTTAAGTTTGTATTTTTTCCTAATTGGTTCAGCTGGACTATAATTATTACAGAGGACTTGAGTCTTCGTAATATTTAATTTATAGCCAGATTTTCCCCAAAAATCTTTTAAGATGTTTAAAAGTTTAGGGAATGTTTGATCAGGATTTTGAAGATCTATTACTACGTCATCTGCAAAGAGACTTAATCTTTGTTCTTCGTTGGATACCATTACTCCTTTGAGCTCTGGTGTTTGTCGCATGTACTGAGCCAAAGGCTCAATAAACAGGGCAAAGAGGGAGGGCTTAAACAGCAGCCCTGTCTACTCCCTCTGAAGAGCTCAAAGCTATCAGTCAAGTCGCCGTTTATTTTGATTGTTGCCATTGGCTTATGATATACTGTAGGGCTTGTATACACTTAATATTAGTATCATTGAATCCCAGTCTTTTCAAAACTGCAAAAAGGAAATTCCAGCTGACTCTATCAAAGCCCTTTTCGGCATCAAGGCTTACTAAGGCTGTTGGAATATTTTGTTTATTAACTTCATTAATTATGTGAAAGGTATGACTAATGTTGTCTGGGGCTTGACGCCCCTTAATAAATCCTGTCTGGTCCTCGTCTATTAAATCAGGGAGGAAAGACTCTAATCTTTTTGCTAAAATGGAGGTAAATAATTTATAATCAACATTTAGGATGGATATTGGGCGGTATGATTCACAATCTTCACAATTTTTCCCCTCTTTTAATATGCCTGACTAATATGACTTTAATAGCCTCCCTCCATGAAGGGGGGCACTTTGCGTGTTTTAGAGTACAATTAAATGAGTCCAACAGTAAGGGAGTCAAGTCGTCTTTAAATACCTTGTACCATTCATTGGGAAAATCATCACTCCCTGGGCTTTTCAATCTACTAATTGCCTTATCAAGTTCTACTTTGGTAATGGGTCTAGATAACGCCTCGTTCTGAGTAGTTCCTATGGAGGGGAGATCTAAATTAGTCAAATAATCTTCAATTTTGTTTTTGTCTACTTGTTCCAATTGGTCATACAAGGTTTATAATAGGTTTGAAAAGTATCTTTAATTTTTCCTGGATCATAATTTATTTCTCCAGATGAAAGAGCTCTGATTTTGTTTATTGAATTTCTCATTTGTTGGGATCTTAGACGTCTAGCCAATATTTTTGTCGCCTTTGGGCCTGATTCCTAAAAGGTTTGTTTTGTAAACTTTATTTTCTTGACAAGCTCCTCTTTTGCTAAATCTAACAATTGGTTTCTTATATCATTTATACATTCGGCCAACAATTCACTTTTATCTGGATGCTGTTTTATTTCCAGTTTTCTCAATTGTTCTTCTAATTTAGCTGAGTTAGTCTTTTCATTTTATGAATATGAGGAGTTCTTGAAATCAGTTTGCCTCGCATCACAGCTTTTACGGTGTCCCATATAATAATTGGTTTTATTGGATCATCCTTGTTATCGGAAATACAATCTTGAATTTCTTTTTTTATTTCCTGCACAACCTTTTCATTGTTGAATGCTGATATTCATCCTCCATGTTGTTTTCCTAATTGGATTACTTGGATGAATGGTTAAATGGATAGCATTATGATCTGAAATATCTGCTATTCCTACGCTGCAGTCTATGACGCGGTGTTGATCAGTAGTATTCATCAGGAAAAAATCAATCCGAGAGTGGACCTTATGAGCTGCTGAATAGTGAGTATACAGTAGTCTCTTTTTAGTGGGTGGAGAGCTCTCCAAACGTCGAACAGATCTGCCTCCTTTATTAGTTTTTTTAGATCTTTCGATTTATTACTTCTAAACTTTTTTTTTTACTCGTTGAATCCTTAGCTTGGTTTAAAATGGAGTTTCAGTCACCTCCACTAATCAAAATTCCCTACTGTTGGTGGTTATCTTATCAAATAGAAATTGAAAAAATTTCCGGTCACCCTCTGGAGGTGCGTACACATTCACCAAAAAGACAATAGAATTGTCAATCCTGCCTTTAACAATCACGTATCTACCATCCTTATCACAGTCTTCCTCTATCAAATCAAAATTAACAGAATTAGGTATTAGGGTGATTACTCCTCTCCTCCTGCTGTTTTTAAAAGCACTAGAGAAAGAATTTCTATAGCCAAACTTATTGAATTTCTCATGCTCTTCTTTTGGCAAATGCGTTTCTTGGAGGAAGATCACTTGTGCTTTACACCTTTTTAGTTTAGTTAGTAACCTACTTCTCTTAATTGGGTTGCCAAGGCCATTTACATTTATTGAAACAATTTTTAGTTTACCCAAGAGAACAATAACTTCAGAAACAATACAAACAGAACGATACCTGAGACTTCCATTCAGTGGGTTAATTGTCTGTCCCACCTTGACCCTGTTGGAAGGTCTAGGGTTAGTCTCCCAGAAAAATGGGGGCCCTATGCAAGGATTAAGAGCCGATGGAATCTCCTCCATCCTTGATGTCCAACGTTATATATACCGGGGCGACACGGTAGTACAGCAGTTAGCGCTCGTGCTTCACAGCTAGAAGGTCCAGGTTCAATTCCCCCGTGTCTGCGTAGATTTCCTCCGAGTACTTCGGTTTCCCCTACCACTAAAAACATGTGCAATAGGCCAGGATGAATGTGAGTGTGTTTGAGAGTGCACATGGGGGACGATGGATGGAAATTAGCCCAAGGCTACAATCCGGTGTGGCTTGTTCTTTAACTTGCACTGTCCATACCAAATAAACCAATAAAAAATAAAAATATAGCGCCATCTTCTGGTGCCACTCCACAAAGTCAGTGAATGGGGAAGGCTGAGTTTGATTTGTGTTTATGGAAATTCCCATTTACTAGACATCAATGTCCGCCTCTTTGAAACCGCTTCAATCTGTCTTTAGCCCTTTGCGCAGCTCCCCGGAGCTCTGGCCCTTCCGCTGCCATCCATCCAACTTCTGAAACGGAATTCCTTCTTCCGTCGTGGCCGGTAACTCCACCTCGAGTCCTCGCCTCCGTAGCTCGAGACCAGCTTCGCGAGCGGTGCTGTATACTTTAGCACCGTCCTCCCAGTGAATACGTATGTTTGTGTACGCCGTTTGAAAGTGTATGCCTTTTTCCTTCAGCACCTTTTTTATCATTTGGTACTCCTTTCGCTTTTGGACAACTTCTGATGCAAAGTCGTGGTCAAAATAGATGTTCCTGCCACTTAATTGGATTATTCCCTTTTTCCACACTTCTTTTAGTATCATCTCTTTAATAGTGAATTCCTGGAAATTGACTATGATAGGTCTTGGTGTGGTACTGGGCCGCCTGGTGAGGGCTCTATGGGCTCGCTTTTGGGTCCAAATCAGTTGGTAAGTGTAACTGGCGCGGGGTAACTCTGCAACAAATTGCGCCATTGATGTTGGTTTTTCCCATTTGTCTACTCCAAAGATTCTGATGTTATTCCTGTGGGATCTTGATTCCAGGTTGGTCAATTTGTCTTGAAGGCACCTTTGTCGCTTCATACTCTCAGCCAACGCTAGGGCCAAATCCAGTGTCACGTCCTCAACGTGCCCCACACGGGACTCCGCTTCCTCCACTCGGGCTGTCAGACCTCTCATGTCCTCAGCCATCATATCCAGTTTGCCGCATAGTTCCTGCTGTAGAGAGGTGATATCCTGTCTCACTACATTGTTATCTTGTTTCAGCTCTGTTTTGAGTGATTGATAGCTTGAAGCAAGTCTTTCACTGTTACGCCACCTGAAGCTGGATTAGCATTAGCTTGCTGCGTTGATTTACAAATAGTCATTGTCACACTCTTCCTCCCGTAAAGGTTGATTATGTGGATTGTAACAATTTTCCACAAGCAGGCGTGCATGGTAGTCCATATCCTCTGCAACTACACCATGGCCTTCAGCGTTCGGTCATAACTGGCACAAACCAATTGTCCTCCAGTTTCCAGTAACGCTATATATTAAGGTGTGCTCATTAAGTATTAATAAGGTACTAATAAGCATTAATAAATGCTTGTAAAGTATTAACACACTGCTTATTAGGCCCGAGAGCCTGGCAGGGTCCGGGCCTGTTGTTATTGTACAGACAGTGCGCGGAGCTTCTGCTCGCACAAAAATACGGGACAAAAAAAAAGTTTTTCTTATTATTATTTTTCCTCTCCCCCCACCTAGAGGCCTTTTCCTCTGACGAAAAGTCTTGAATTTTAGCACACAATTCTAAAATGTGAATGGTTCAAATCGTACAATTTCCAAATTTTAAATTTCAAAAAAATGGCGCGCCAGCGCCCCCTGGGAAAAAAAGGTTACATTGCGCCCTATGGCAAGACCCAAAACACCTGAAATTTTAGTTTCTCGTAGACGAACAAAATTCGGCACAGTGATTGGTCAAATGAAGCTACACGCGTGGTACACGCGTGCGTCACGACTGTCCGAACGAAAAAGTACATTACATGGTTGCTAGGCAACCAACAGGACGTCGGCCATTTTGGGAAAAATCGACTGATCTGGCGCCGAAGGCGCCATTTCTTGCCTTTGCTCTTTTATAATCTCTACCTAGTGTGGCAGGTAGGGCGCGGCAGCGCCTCCCGGTTATTGGGACGGCGTGCGGCCACCGGTGTCAACCGGCCAAACGAGACCCTCGAGGGCCTCTAAATGCCGCTTGCGGCTTTAATTATTCTTATTATTTTTCCTCTCCCCCTGGGAGCCAGTTTCGGCAACTTCCCACTGATGAAAAAAAAAACCTTAACATCTCCAATATGTAAAAATTCAAAAAAATGGCGCGTCAGCGCCCCCTGGAAAAACCACGTTAACATTGCGCCCTATGGCCAGACCCCCCAAAATACCAAAATACCCGAAAACTTTAGTTCGTCGTAGACGAACAAAATTCGGCACAGTGATTGGTCACGTGAAGCCAAACAAAAAAACATATTACGCGGTTGCTAGGCAACCATCAGGAGGGCGGCCATATTGGCCAGAAGGGCGATCTGGCGCAGAGGGCGCCATTTCGTGCCCTCGCATTTGAACGAACTCGTCCTAGGGCGTTGAACGCAGCGACTCCCCGTTCGCTCCAGATCATCTACACAAGTGGGACATCAAAAGTTATTTAAAAAACTTTCTAATAGGATTAACGCTGTTGTCATGGCAACGCCATGAATTCGGCGTCCATTTTCGGTGCTCGCCGTCACCTTTAAACAGTCATAACTCGCACAAACTGTGTCCGATTTGAGCGTAACTTGAATCGTTGGTCGAGTCCTCGACCCCGGATGTTTTGATATATGAAATTTGAAAATTGGCGCGATAGCGCCCCCTGCAGAGCACCAAATAAAAATGAATGAAGAATAAAATTGAACTTTGTCGTAGACAAATGAAATTTGGCACAGACATCCGTCACGTGATCCTGATCAAAAAAGTCAATGATGGCCACGCCCCTTTTCCCACCGTGTTGCCATGGCAACGACCCGATGTCAACTTTGGCGCAGCCAAACCAAAATTGGTACACGCGTGCGTCACGACTGTCCGAACGGAAAAGTACATTACATGGTTGCTAGGCAACCAACAGGAGGTCGGCCATTTTGGGAAAAATCGAGTAATCTGGCGCCAAAGGCGCCATTTCTTGCCTCTGCTCTTTTGCTCTTTTATAATTTCGACCTAGTGTGGCAGGTAGGGCGCGGCAGCGCCTCCCGGTTATTGGGGCGGCGTGCGGCCACCGGCGTCAACCGGCCAAACGAGACCCTCGAGGGCCTCTAAATGCCGCTTGCGGCTTTAATTATTATTATTATTATTATAACAGTTAGGTTAAAACACTTCCAGGTCTACCATGTCAGGACCGACATGGCCTCACTTTAGCTAATACAGTAGTGTTAAAAATAATAGCAGTCCAACATGACTAACCAGATTATTCACAGTTTTTGGTATAAATCATAGAACTACATGGATAACAATTTACCAGTAGGTGCAGTAAATTCTTAGAAACACTGACAGACCCAGCATTCATGGTATGCATGCTCTTACTTCTGTGTAGTTGAATATTCAATTGAAAGGGGTGTGTTCAAAATAATAGCAGTGGGGAGTTCTATTGGTGAGGTCAATCATTCTGTGGAAAAACAGGTTTGAATCAGGTGGCCCTTATTTTAGGAAGTCGGCACATGTTATACATGCATTTCATTTTGAAATCCTGAAGAAAAATGAGTCGTTCAAGACATTGTTCAGAAGTACTGTGTTCTTTTGTTAAAAGGTTGATTTGAGGGGTTAAAATTGCTAAAATGATCTCCAACGCGTTAAAATGGAAAGCAAAAGCACAGAGACGCAGAAGAAAAATGGAAGACTACCATTCGAATCGATCGAACAATAGCCAGAAAATGGAAGACTACCATTCGAATGGATCGGACAATAGCCAGAACTCCAAAGGCTCAGCCAATGATCAGCTCCAGGATGATCAAAGACCGTCTGAAGTTACCTGTGAGTACTGTGACAGTTAGAAGACGCCTGTGTGAAGCTAATCTACTTGCAAAGTCCCACTGTTACAAAAAAGACATGCTGAAGAGGATACAATTTTCAAAAGAACACATCATCTGGCCGAACATTTTGTGGACTGATGAAAGTAAGATTGATCTTTTTGGGTCCAAGGGCTGCAGACAGTTTGTCAGACGACCCCCAAACTCTGAATTCAAGCCATAGACCACTCTGAAGACAGTGAAGCATAGTGGGGCAAGCATAATGATATGGGCATGTTTCTCTAACTATGGTGTGGGGCCTATTTGTCGAATACCAGGGATCATGGGGTTAGTTTGGATATATCAAAATACTTGAAGAGGTCATGTTGCCATATGCTGAAGAGGAAATGCCCTCGAAATGGGTGTTTCAACAAGACAATGACCCCAAACACACCAGTAAGCAAGCCCAGCCACATAAGGGCACAACATGTCAGCGATATACCGAGGGGCTTGACTATGCAACGCCTGGAAAGTGAGGACCAGAACTTTGAAGGCAATTCGAAATTTGACAGGTAGCCAATGAAGATTTGACAAGACAGTGGTGATGTGTGATGATCTGGGTGTACCAGTCAGAAGCTGGGCGGCAGAATTCTCTACCACCTGAAGTGTGCTGAGGGCGGTCTTATTCAGACAGGTGAGGACAGAATTACAGTAGTCAAAACTAGATGAAATTAAGGAATGAATAATTGTCTCAAGGTCTGATTTTGAAAACATCCTCCTGATTTTTGAGATATTTCTTATGTGATAATAAAAAAAATTTGGTCAGCTGATGAGCGTGACCCTCCAAGGACATGGCCTGATCAAACCTAACCCCAAGGTTTCTGAAGCTGGTTTTAACGGACGAGCCCAGAGCACCAAGGAAGCTTTTGACCAGGGGAATCTTTTTGTCAGGAGCAATGATCAGAGTTTCAGTTATGTTAGCATTTATCTGAAGGTAATTTGAAGAGAGACAGTTCTTAATGCAAGTCACACATTCCAAAAACATAGATAGGCAGTCATTGAGGGAGCAATACAACTGAATGTCATCAGCGTAAAAGTGATAGGACACATTAAGGCAAGGCAAGGCAATTTTATTTATACCGCGCATTTCATACACAAGGCAACTCATTGCGCCTTACAAAAGAAGATATGCGAAATTACAATCAGGTTAAGTTAAGGCAAAGCACATATATAGAAACATCAAGACATGGGAGATACACAGCACACGAGGTCACGTGCGGAATTTTTTCTTGGGAGGGGAAGGAAGACCGGCCATTGACCGGGGGGTGGGGCAGAGCAAACGTGTTGAGGCAGACGCAGAAGGACAGGGGCGTGGTTAGGGAGGGGGTATGTGTGTGCGGTTATTTACAGTCTGAAAGTCGGTGTTTTGCAAAATATGACCCAGAGAGCTCAGTCCTTATCAGGTTTAGCTCCGTGGTTTGGCCTTGAAGAAAAGTGTTGACGGCGTAGGAGAGATAAGCGGTCCAGCTGCTTCAAACCTCCTCTCTCAGGAGGAAGAGAATTATTCCAGAATAGTTCATACATTTATAATGAATTAGCTTTTATTTGTCTCAGCATTAGTTCAGTTCTCCAGAGCAGGTAGTTCCTTCACAGTTCAACCCTTTTCGTCCCTAAATATAGTCCAACTATTGTCCGTCTCCACAGCGAGCTGCCAGGTCGTACATAACAGTCCATCGTTGTGCGTTACTTTCTGGTGTAATTCCATCACTCGGTCACTCCCTGCTCCAAAGTGCTCATTAATTTTAACGGACAGCAGCGTGGTCCAATTGCAAACTGCTGTCATTCCAAATTTCCGATAATCCAGGACAGTCCATCCAATAAGCAGGTGCCCTGTTATCAAGAGTCCAAATAAGTAAATATCTTTGATGTCTCCGACCGACAGGACCGCTAGGCAAACGACATCCATCGCAAACCGAGCTGTGAAAATCCGGTCAGGGAAGACAACCTCCTCCGTGGTCTCACTTTGTGAAAAAAACTCATCAATTGCGCTGAGATTCCAGTTAATCAATTCCATAGTTTAGCGGTTCGGGAGAACAGTGAGCAGGTGGTCCAAGAGGAAAAATAAAATTCAGACAAGACCCTCGCAGAGGCAGGAAAAAAGCACGAAAGCCAGGAGAAGTGAGAAAACGCGTCCGCACTCGACAGAGACAGGAAGAGTATTAATAGAGTATTAATAGAGTATTTGTCCACCATCTTCTATTTCACAATTATGTAATCATGTCACTACAATTTGAACAAGCCAATTGGATTCCTAGATACCCAAAACATGGGGTTAGACACCAAAATTACTTGTCTAGAATGAATAATAAAATAGTAAAGGGAATTTCGCCACGCTCTTGGACGCCATCTTGAAAATTACACCTTTCCAGTGGTCAGACTGTGGTAGACTTTTGGTATGTTATTAAGCACACCTGATACTACAGAAAAAACGTTGAAAAACCTTTAGTAGCTATTTTTATGGGGTCAAACCATATTTTCAGCCGGCTACTGATCATATTCAGGTTCTGCTTGAGGAAGTGTATACACACTAGTTCAGATCCGGTCGCCAGATACTCTTCACATTTCCATTTTATCATTACACACTGGAATAAACGAAAGAAGCAAGCTTGTGCCAATAACAGTCTTTGCAGCTGTAAAACGTTGCTCCAAACTGTTATCTGTGCACTGTCATTAAAGCAAGCCACAGGCCAGATGCTCACTGTGTTAATAATTTTGCACTTTTGAATGGACATGAGCGAAATAGCTCCTGCAACGTCCAAATAGCATGGTGAGGTTTATTTTAGAGAGTGTTTCAAAGTTGCTTTTTTTCTTGTGTATCAGGCATCGGATTCTGCCAAGGAGGCAGAGGACAATGCCCGTAAAGCCAAAAGCGCAGTGAAAAGTGTTCTGGGCACCATTGCGGCACTACTCGATCAACTTGGTGAGACTTGTTTTATTCAATCAAATGGCCAACTCGATGTGAATAGAAATGTTTTTGTTATATTTGATGAATAATTTTGGGCTTCTTTCTCTGAATCCCCACTTGTGTTTTTGCAGGTAACATTGACAAAGTGGATCTAAGCAAACTGAACCAGATCGATGAGTCTCTCAAGCGCGCCAAGGGCAAAATGGCTGACAGTGAGCTGGACAGGAAGTTGGCCGAGCTGAACGATGTGGCGCGGACACAGGAGGACATGATTACAGACTATGACCGCCAGATTCGTCAAATCCAAGCCGACATCATAAACCTAGAAGACATCAAGAAAACGCTACCAGTTGGATGCTTTAACACTCCCTCCATAGAGAAGCCATGAGGTTGCTCTATAGAGAAACCCTACAGTGCAGTCTGAAATGCCACCACTAACATGCCCACCTCATCAGCATGCAGGCCTCCATACAGTCTTTTATCAATACCCCAGGTAGTAGAGAGGGTTTTTGAGGTTTCATTCATAAATGAAATAAAGTAGAGTGATAACTTGGAAAAACCCTTCTAGCAAACCTTCTGTACAGCAGAGAGCTTGCACAAAGAACACATTTAAAATACTTATAACAGAATATTCAAATCATGAAAAACAACCAGAGAATCAAACTAAAGCATGTACATTTAAAATCTACCATATAATATTTATATATACACTGAAATTATTATGTTTTTTTTCATTTACAAATCTTCATGTTGGCCTAATTAAATCTGGATACGAACATCACATCTTCAGTTTTGTTGCTGGTTGAGAACAGACATTATCCACAAACCCAAAGTGACTGCATTCTGGCACTGACTCTTCGGAGCCGTCTTAGTTTTCTCTTGATATGCATTTGTTTTCAACTCTACAGACCTCACATTGAAGAAACAGTCCCAACTTGAGCAGAGTAGTTCTATGTTCAGCATATGCAGTATTTGAAGACAATATTAATGATCCACTATTTCATGAAGAGGCCTGAAATGTATTTGTCAGATATTATTAGTATTTCTTTAAAATGCTTGTTTTACATTTGGGATGATAATAATAATAATAATAATATTAATATTAATGATGATAATGATGGTGATAGTATTATTAATGCAATTATTGTAATTATTAATACTATTATAATTGTTATTACTATCTTCAGTATCATCATTATTCTTATCATAATTATCATTATTATTATCATTATAATAATAATGTAGACATAATTGACTTGCAGTTGGTGATGGACATGTTCTTTTGTCCAACATGCTAAGGAAAACTTAACTCAGTTCTGTTGAATACATATTGTGGTCTCTTTGGGTTTTGTGGCATCATTCATTTTAAATGTTGACGCTTTGGTGTTCATCACACCGACTACAACTAACATTGACTTGCCACATTCAATCAACACTATGCAATATTGTACATTTTCCCTAGTGAAATATAACTGATACACTGGTGCTATTAATTATTAATATTGCAAATGTTATTTTTGTGTGAAAGTGTTTTTATTATTATTATTATTATATGTTTGACAGAATAAGAACATGTTTTTTGTTTGTGTATATAAGCTTAATTAGTTAAGATTTAAGCGAATATGTGTAAGCCAATTTTCCTGTGGGCTCAGCCATGTGCAGATGACATTTGTGAAATGTATTTAATGAAATGTAGGGCCAGGCAGATGGATTAGGTTTCAAAATGAATGCACTATTGTATAACAGGATTACCATGAAAACTGCTTGGCTTTACTACAGTGTGGTTTAAAACTGGTTTGAAATGTTTACTTACAATTTTTTGGGGGAAGAAACACACACACACAAAAGACATTGTCATCTGGACGAGGTTTTGCGGTGGCCTAATGGATTGGAGTTTCCATTTTTAGCCAAGTCCTGGTGACAACTTTTTCAAATTATTAAAAAGCCCACTGGGATGAACTATGAGTGTATACACAGCCAGCGTTGCTGCCTCACTTTTTTCCTTTAAGCAATCACTGAATTTTAAATTCCAAATGATCTGCCAAAGTACCTAACCACTTGTTTTGAATGTTATGCTATCAAGAATCATTTTAATTTGCAACATAGTGTTCTTATGTTGTCACACCTAGTTACTCAGATGTATTTTACTCTTATTTGATTTTCCTGTGTGTTAAATTTCATTAAAAAAAATAAAATAAAAAAATAACAGCATCTGGACATTACCATCCAGAGCTAAGCCCACCGTGACCACCATGACCACCTCTATTTTTTAATAAAAATTTAATTTGCCCAAGAGCAATCTTTCTTATGATTTTTCATTGTTTATTTAGTTTGTGTGTGACTGTGGGTCACTGTCCAAACACTCATCCTGGCCTATTGTTCTTGTCCCAACCACCTGGAGGACACGGGTACAGGAGAAAAGAGCATGCAAACTTCGCCAGCCATCCATCCATTCCTTCCTTCCATACCTACTTGCTTATACAAACAAAAACTGCAGGTCTCGGACAATAAAAACAAAATGGCTTCAAGATCAAGAGCTTCGCCTTTGGACCTTTGGAGGTGACCTGTGCACATAAGCTGTGCTTGAATCCAGTGCTTTTGCATAGCCTATATTAATATCGCAAAGAAAGTTGCCTCACAGGCGCAGCTATAACAATATTACTCAAAAAAAACAAAAAACAATTTGAAAACCAGTAAAGATGGAGCCATCACAAAGGAGATAGAAACACAAATGTAATGTTATTTTGGTACAGTCAGCAGTAGATGGGGAAAATAAATGGATGGTTCACATGGATAGTGATGGGCAGATGATACCTTTATCACACAGTGTTTGTAGGCTACATATAGGCACCATCAGGTGGTGAAAAAACATTAGACCAGTGAGCCTGAAAAAAGCGAACTCAACACTGACTGAGCTCATTTACTCTCATTCGAAATGTGAACCAAATGGTCATGAATGAGCTGTTGAGACCCAGGGCTGGACTAGCCATCAGAGAACCGGGAGTTTTCCCGATGGGCAGATGTACTTTGGGCCGGTTCGGTCGGTCAAACCAGATGAGAATTCAGGCCCATTAAACACTACACCGGCCTCTTATCGATGCTCCCGCTCTGAAAACACTCTTATTGCGCCGCAGAGACGCACGTGAGTAATGACATAGTTCTCCGAGTCTGTTGACGCTGCTTCAAAGTAAGCAGGGAAACATCGGCCCAATCTCAATTCTACCCCTTAGCCTCCGCTTCGCCTTTCACCTCTGTTTTGAGCGTTTACGAGACGAAAGAGCGTCATCAATTAAAACAGTCCATTGTTATAAACGTGTCAGTTCTACGTTTGTGCTTTGCTGCTGTGAACGCTCTGTTTATTTGCGCTGTATTGCTGTTTCTTTCCAAACTTTCGATACGTCGCTATTGACATGACACACGGGGTTCAGTGCCTCGCTGCTCCGCGCGCTGTCTCACCGTGCCGCTGTGCTCTGAGCCCGGGTCCGAGACTGTCTGTCCCCGCTCTGAGCGCCCCTCCCTCGGCAGCCTCCACTCAGGCCCGGAGCTCAGAGCGGAGCCTGCGGCCGCCTGTCCCCGCCCTGAGCGCACTGTGAGCTGGAATACCTCTACCCGTCCCCGCTATGAGTGCGCTATAAGTGGATCGGCTGATCTCTCACAGCTCTGGCTAACAGGCTTCAGCAGAAGTATTTCACAGAGATGGGGGAAGGAGAATGTAGCGCCGGATGAAGCAGAAATAGATGAAAATCTGTAGGGTTTGGGCTGAGACCGAGTCCTGTTGTTTAGGTGTTACAAAACAGCATCAGTCTGTTACAAGTTACAGACACAAATGTTACCATTATATTTTAGAGGATGCAGGCAGGCTGAGTGCCAGCAGGAGCCACAGTATATTTGGAAACTTGCTTAATTTAATGAATATTTTTTCATGGGAAAACTAACAATGTGTCTTTTTTGATAGAGTTTATTGAAAGCACATTCATTCCTTGCTTTTCCCCAACACAGACAAGTCAGGTATCGATAAGAGAATCGATAAAGAATTGAATCGATAGGTAAAATTATTGATGGTATTGATATCAATAAAATCTTATCAATTCCCATCCCTAATTAGCAATATGCTAACAGTGAGAACCTTGACTATAGGTGTTATCGACATGCTGTCACGTCTGAGGCTTTAGTGGGCAACACAAATGTATTTTATAGATAATAGTTCTACGGTGGGTCAATAACAATTTTCACAGAGCATTGCTTCCCTTGCATTGTAAAAGAGCTGTGATTTTAAACTGTTCAGTACATATTTTATATACGCTTAAAATTACATCTTAAAGAATAAAGACTACGCACTGTTTTATTTCAAATTATTGCTCCTCATATCCCTCTAAAAAGGTTGATTAAAATTAAAGTCTAATGTGCTAATTTAAAATGTTCACTCTTTTCTTGTAGGATGGCCCAGTCATCACACAACGATTTTACAGTCCCTGCTTAACTTACCTCAAAGGCCCATCAGCAGGCACTCCAGCAGGTGGCAAAAACTGCAGGGAAAATTATTGGGACTACTTTTCCATAGAGCTGTACCATCTACAACATCCACTGTCTGAAGGTAGTGCACAACATCCTGCGGGACCAGCATCACCCGGCTCATCACCTGTTCCACCCACTACTCTCGAGAAGAAGGCTGCATAATGATGTCCCCTTCACCTCACTCCCCTCCTTCCTGGGACAGTAAACCATACCCAACTCTGCTATAACTAAAGTGAGCTGGACTTTGCATGGCTGTATTAATTACATCTATATCCAACTCTGACCATATCCCGTGTTTTGATGGACTTTTTGATCTGTTTGTCTGTTACTGTATTTATGCCTGGAACGACAATAAACTTTTGATGTGGCCGGTTTACACAGTGGGTATTTATTAATGGGATCTGCACACTTACAGTATTATGCACTTTTACCACATACCATGTAATGTTCTAATGCCCAAACGAAATTTCGTTTTTTAAATGACAGAGTGTTGAGTGATTTGAGGACATACATAGTATTTGACTTAATACTTAATTTACTAAAAGATCAAAAATGAAAAGGGTTTTAAATTCTAAATGAAAAGAAATGATTCATTCATTGCTTTAACTATAACAAATTTCATGTTTTGTAAATTAATTTCAAAAAGACTTACTTATGCAAGAGCAAGTGGGATTAGCATTACACTGTTCATTCCAGTTGATCATGAGTAGTGTATTGTCTAACATTTTTCCCATCAGTTTCAAATATAGTGCAGACTCAGAGTGAGGCAACTGTCGGGAAGATGCCATAGCCCCATGAAAAAAAATTAAAGCACATCTTCAGGTTCTATTTCAGCAATCGTAACGTGGATAGATCCAAGTCTCAGTCATTCTTGGAGTTGCTGTGTAGCAGACAGACAGAAATTGTTAGTTGCAGGCCTTTATTGTAAATGATTCTCTGCATATATGTATGTTTGAAGCTCCACTAAATGATGTTAATTTTCTGTAGAAAGTTTTATTTTTTGTCGTCCATCCATCCATTTTCTTCCGCTTTATCCGGGGCCGGGTCGCGGAGGCAGCAGTCTCAACAGAAATGCCCAGACTTCCCGATCCATGCAGGAAAAATGCTTCAAACAGTGTTTCCAAAATGAACCTTCATGTTTCATGAACCATGAGATTATGTGACCGATGCCTCGGTGAATGGAAATGCTTTCACATACAATATTTCAACTGAGGCATTCGAATATAACAAAAATAAGTTACTTTGTTAATTGTAATACATTCATATCTTCAATCATTCAAATGAGGCTTTAGCTTTTAATAATTTGTTGACACAATGGCTGTGAAGCCCCATTCGTTCATGAGGCTTCATATTGCAATCATTACCTGTAGTGTGCTGATTGGTAAGTACTAAGGGCCTTCCCCGCAGGACTTTTCCTGCACAGTAACCGGGACATCATTTAAGTTGAAGGTTATCTGTTGAAAAAATAAAAGTTAAGTATATTTGTACAGAACGTCAACTTTATTTTAGGTAGCGTCAAACAAGCGTTATTATACACAAAGTCATTCAATGCAATCCGTGTCTGCTACAGAGCGACTTCAACAAAGATGAATGAGACTTAGATCTCTATCCATAATGTTACAAAATTGCTGAAATATTACCTGAAGATGATGTGCCAAACTAATGGGATAAATGTTAGAAGTCTTGTGATGACTGGGCCATCATTCAAAAAAGAAAGCCCAAAGTGAAAATTTTTACTTGAAATTTCCGCAACCTTTAGGAGGGATATAAGGAGCAATATCACAATAATTTTAAATAAAACAGTGCGTAGTCTTTACTCTTTAAGATGTCAATTTTAAGTGTAGCCTATATAACATATGTACAGAACAGTTACACATACAATGTATAATTAATAACAAGCAAATGTATAACTGTTGTAGGCAGGATCATTGTTTATTTCCTTGATTTTTGCAATGTTTTGATGAATGGTGGGCAAACAGCTGATTTTTCCAGTCATGAAGAACTGTTAATTTAAATCACAGATCTTTTACAGCGCAAGGGAATGCTCTGTTTGTGAAAATTGTTTTGACCCACCGTAGAACTATTATTATCTATAAGATACATTTGTGTGCCCACTAAAGCCTCAGACGTGACACCTATAGTCAAGTTTCTCACTGTTAGCATATGCTAATGTTGCATTAACATTTGGACCTACGACAGCCAATATTTTGAAGTTAACAGATTGCAGCACTATCTACAGATCTATAACTCAGAACCCAACTATAGTTTGTGAGAAATGGGCAAATCTGTTTTTATGCCGCAAACGCATTATCTCCGGCTGAAAACAGCTTTTGGGAAAGTAGCAGTTGTTTGCATTCTGACTGCTCAAAACCACTCCATATGCAGAGTCAGTGCGGGCATGACCATTTCAGTCGAAAAAGTAAGGTTGTTTAGTTTTAATGGGTGATATTGGACAAAAGTTGTAAATTTTCCAAACTCAAAATCCACATTGTGCCAAAACGGTGTGAGCTAACTGGCCAAATCTTTGGCACATAACAGAACGTGGAGCCCCCTAAAACATACTGGAAATTACCCTCTAGCATTCACCGTTTGTGAGAAATGGGCAAATCTGTTTTTATGGCCGCAAACGCATTATCTCCGGCTGAAAACAGCTTATTGGGAAAGTAGCAGTTGTTTGGCATTCTGACTGCTCAAAACCACTCCATATGCAGAGTCATGCGGCATGCCATTCGTCGAAAAGTAAGGGTTTAGTGTATGGGTGATATTGGACAAAGTTGCAAATTTCCAAAACTCAAATCCACATTGTGCCAAAACGGTTGAGCTAACTGGCCAATCTTGGCACATAACAGAACGTGGCTAAAACATACTGGAAAATTAGACCTCTAGCATCACTTTTGTGAGAAATGGGCAAATCGTTTATGCCGCAAACGCATTATCTCCGGCTGAAAACAGCTTTTTGGGAAGTAGCAGTTGTTTGCATTCTGACTGCTCAAAACCACTCCATATGCAGAGTCAGTGCGGGGCATGACCATTTCAGTCGAAAAAGTCAGGTTGTTTAGTGTTTTAATGGGTATATTGGACAAAAGTTGCAAATTTTCCAAACTCAAAATCCACATTGTGCCAAAACGGTGTGAGCTAACTGGCCAAATCTTTTGCACATAACAGAAAGTGGGCCCCCTAAAACATACTGGAAAATTAGCCCTCTAGCATTCACCGTTTGTGAGAAATGGGCAAATCTGTTTTATGGCCGCAAACGCATTATCTCCGGCTGAAAACAGCTTTTTGGGAAAGTAGCATTTGTTGCATTCTGACTGCTCAAAACCACTCCATATGCAGAGTCAGTGAAGGGCATGCCCATTTCAGTCGAAAAAGTAAGGTTGTTTAGTGTTTAATGGGTGATATTGGACAAAAGTTGCAAATTTTCCAAAACTCAAAATCCACATTGTGCCAAAACGGTGTGAGCTAACTGGCCAAATCTTTGGCACATAACAGAACGTGGGCCCCCTAAAACATACTGGAAAATTAGCCTCTAGCATTCACCGTTTGTGAGAAATAGGCAAATCTGTTTTTATGGCCGCAAACGCATTATCTCCGGCTGAAAACAGCTTTTTGGGAAAGTAGCAGTTGTTTGCATTCTGACTGCTCAAAACCACTCCATATGCAGAGTCAGTGCTGGACATGACCATTTCAGTCGAAAAAGTAAGGTTGTTTAGTGTTTTAATGGGTGATATTGGACAAAAGTTGCACATTTTCCAAAGCTCAAAATCCACATTGTGCCAAAACGGTGTGAGCTAACTGGCCAAATCTTTGGCACATAACAGAACGTGGGGCCCCCTAACACATACTGGAAAATTAGCCCTCTAGCATTCACCGTTTGTGAGAAATAGGCAAATCTGTTTTATGGCCGCAAACGCATTATCTCTGCTGAAAACAGCTTTTTGGGAAAGTAGCAGTTGTTTGCATTCTGACTGCTCAAAACCACTCCATATGCAGAGTCAGTGCGGGCATGACCATTTCAGTCAAAAAAGTAAGGTTGTTTAGTGTTTTAATGGGTGATATTGGACAAAAGTTGCAAATTTTCCAAAACTCAAAATCCACATTGTGCCAAACGGTGTGAGCTAACTGGCCAAATCTTTGCACATAACAGAACGTGGGCCCCCTAAAACATACTGGAAAATTAGCCCTCTAACATTCACCGTTGTGAGAAATGGGCAAATCTGTGTTTATGGCCGCAAACGCATTATCTCCGGCTGAAAACAGCTTTTTGGGAAAGTAGCAGTTGTTTGCATTCTGACTGCTCAAAACCACTCCATATGCAGAGTCAGTGAAGGGCATGCCCATTTCAGTCGAAAAAGTAAGGTTGTTTAGTGTTTTAATGGTGATATTGGACAAAAGTTGCAATTTTCCAAAACTCAAAATCCACATTGTGCCAAAACGGTGTGAGCTAACTGGCCAAATCTTTGGCACATAACAGAACGTGGGGCCCCCTAAAACATACTGGAAAATTAGCCCTCTAGCATTCACCGTTTGTGAGAAATAGGCAAATCTGTTTTTATGGCCGCAAACGCATTATCTCCGGCTGAAAACAGCTTTTTGGGAAAGTAGCAGTTGTTTGCATTCTGACTGCTCAAAACCACTCCATATGCAGAGTCAGTGCTGGACATGACCATTTCAGTCGAAAAAGTAAGGTTGTTTAGTGTTTTAATGGGTGATATTGGACAAAAGTTGCACATTTTCCAAAGCTCAAAATCCACATTGTGCCAAAACGGTGTGAGCTAACTGGCCAAATCTTTGGCACATAACAGAACGTGGGCCCCCTAAAACATACTGGAAAATTAGCCCTCTAGCATTCACCGTTTGTGAGAAATAGGCAAATCTGTTTTTATGGCCGCAAACGCATTATCTCGGCTGAAAACAGCTTTTGGGAAAGTAGCAGTTGTTTGCATTCTGACTGCTCAAAACCACTCCATATGCAGAGTCAGTGCGGGGCATGACCATTTCAGTCAAAAAAGTAAGGTTGTTTAGTGTTTTAATGGGTGATATTGGACAAAAGTTGCAAATTTTTCCAAAACTCAAAATCCACATTGTGCCAAAACGGTGTGAGCTAACTGGCCCAAATCTTTGGCACATAACAGAACGTGGGGCCCCCTAAAACATACTGGAAAATTAGCCCTCTAACATTCACCGTTTGTGAGAAATGGGCAAATCTGTGTTTATGGCCGCAAACGCATTATCTCCGGCTGAAAACAGCTTTTTGGGAAAGTAGCAGTTGTTTGCATTCTGACTGCTCAAAACCACTCCATATGCAGAGTCAGTGCGGGCATGCCCATTTCAGTCGAAAAGTAAGGTTGTTTAGTGTTTTAATGGGTGATATTGGACAAAAGTTGCAAATTTTCCAAAACTCAAAATCCACATTGTGCCAAAACGGTGTGAGCTAACTGGCCAAATCTTTGGCACATAACAGAAACGTGGAGCCCCCTAAAACATACTGGAAAATTAGCCCTCTAGCATTCACCGTTTGTGAGAAATGGGCAAATCTGTTTTTATGGCCGCAAACGCATTATCTCCGGCTGAAAAACAGCTTTTTGGGAAAGTAGCAGTTGTTTGCATTCTGACTGCTCAAAACCACTCCATATGCAGAGTCAGTGCGGGGCATGACCATTTCAGTCGAAAAAGTAAGGTTGTTTAGTGTTTTAATGGGTGATATTGGACAAAAGTTGCAAATTTTCCAAAACTCAAAATCCACATTGTGCCAAAACGGTGTGAGCTAACTGGCCAAATCTTTGGCACATAACAGAACGTGGGCCCCTAAAACATACTGGAAAATTAGCCCTCTAGCATTCACCGTTTGTGAGAAATGGGCAAATCTGTTTTATGGCCGCAAACGCATTATCTTCCGGCTGAAAAACAGCTTTTTGGGAAAGTAGCAGTTGTTTGCATTTCTGACTGCTCAAAACCACTCCATATGCAGAGTCAGTCGCGGGGCATGACCATTTCAGTCGAAAAAGTAAGGTTGTTTAGTGTTTTAATGGGTGATATTGGACAAAAGTTGCAAATTTTCCAAAACTCAAAATCCACATTGTGCCAAAACGGTGTGAGCTAACTGGCCAAATATTTGGCACATAACAGAACGTGGGGCCCCCTAAAACATACTGGAAAATTAGCCCTCTAGCATTCACCGTTTGTGAGAAATGGGCAAATCTGTTTTTATGGCCGCAAACGCATTATCTCCGGCTGAAAACAGCTTTTGGGAAAGTAGCAGTTGTTTGCATTCTGACTGCTCAAAACCACTCCATATGCAGAGTCAGTGCGGGGGCATGACCATTTCAGTCGAAAAAGTAAGGTTGTTTAGTGTTTTAATGGGTGATATTGGACAAAAGTTGCAAATTTTCCAAAACTCAAAATCCACATTGTGCCAAAACGGTGTGAGCTAACTGGCCAAATCTTTGCACATAACAGAACGTGGGGCCCCCTAAAACATACTGGAAAATTAGCCCTCTAGCATTCACCGTTTGTGAGAAATGGGCAAATCTGTGTTTATGGCCGCAAACGCATTATCTCCGGCTGAAAACAGCTTTTTGGGAAAGTAGCAGTTGTTTGCATTATGACTGCTCAAAACCACTCCATATGCAGAGTCAGCGCGGGGCATGACCATTTCAGTCGAAAAAGTAAGGTTGTTTAGTGTTTTAATGGGTGATATTGGACAAAAGTTGCACATTTTCCAAAACTCAAAATCCACATTGTGCCAAAACGGTGTGAGCTAACTGGCCAAATCTTTGGCACATAACAGAACGTGGGGCCCCCTAAAACATACTGGAAAATTAGCCCTCTAGCATTCACCGTTTGTGAGAAATGGGCAAATCTGTGTTTATGGCCGCAAACGCATTATCTCCGGCTGAAAACAGCTTTTGGGAAAGTAGCAGTTGTTTGCATTCTGACTGCTCAAACCACTCCATATGCAGAGTCAGTGCGGGGCATCACCATTTCAGTCGAAAAAGTAAGGTTGTTTAGTGTTTTAATGGGTGATATTGGACAAAAGTTGCAAATTTTCCAAAACTCAAAATCCACATTGTGCCAAAACGGTTGTGAGCTAACTGGCCAAATCTTTTGGCACATAACAGAACGTGGGGCCCCTAAAACATACTGGAAAATTAGCCCTCTAGCATTCACCGTTTGTGGAAATGGGCAAATCTGTGTTTATGGCCGCAAACGCATTATCTCCGGCTGAAAACAGCTTTTGGGAAAGTAGCAGTTGTTTGCATTCTGACTGCTCAAAACCACTCCATATGCAGAGTCAGTGCGGGCATGCCATTTCAGTCGAAAAAGTAAGGTTGTTTAGTGTTTTAATGGGTGATATTGGACAAAAGTTGCACATTTTCCAAAACTCAAAATCCACATTGTGCCAAAACGGTGTGAGCTAACTGGCCAAATCTTTGGCACATAACAGAACGTGGGGCCCCCTAAAACATACTGGAAAATTAGCCCTCTAGCATTCACCGTTGTGAGAATAGGCAAATCTGTTTTTATGGCCGCAAACGCATTATCTCGGCTGAAAACAGCTTTTGGGAAAGTAGCAGTTGTTTGCATTCTGACTGCTCAAACCACTCCATATGCAGAGTCAGTGCGGACATGACCATTTCAGTCGAAAAAGTAAGGTTGTTTAGTGTTTTAATGGGTGATATTGGACAAAAGTTGCACATTTCCAAACTCAATCCACATTGTGCCAAAACGGTTGTGAGCTAACTGGCCAAATCTTTGGCACATAACAGAACGTGGGGCCCCCTAAAACATACTGGAAAATTAGCCCTCTAGCATTCACCGTTTGTGAGAAATGGGCAAATCTGTGTTTATGGCCGCAAACGCATTATCTCCGGCTGAAAACAGCTTTTTGGGAAAGTAGCAGTTGTTTGCATTCTGACTGCTCAAAACCACTCCATATGCAGAGTCAGTGCGGGGCATGACCATTTCAGTCGAAAAAGTAAGGTTGTTTAGTGTTTTAATGGGTGATATTGGACAAAAGTTGCACATTTTCCAAAACTCAAAATCCACATTGTGCCAAAACGGTGTGAGCTAACTGGCCAAATCTTGGCACATAACAGAACGTGGGGCCCCCTAAAACATACTGGAAAATTAGCCCTCTAGCATTCACCGTTTGTGAGAAATGGGCAAATCGTGTTTATGGCCGCAAACGCATTATCTCCGGCTGAAAACAGCTTTTTGGGAAAGTAGCAGTTGTTTGCATTCGACTGCTCAAAACCACTCCATATGCAGAGTCAGTGCGGGCATCACCATTTCAGTCGAAAAAGTAAGGTTGTTTAGTGTTTTAATGGGTGATATTGGGACAAAGTTGCACATTTTCCAAAACTCAAAATCCACATTGTGCCAAAACGGTGTGACTAACTGGCCAAATCTTTGGCACATAACAGAACGTGGGCCCCCTAAAACATACTGGAAAATTAGCCCTCTAGCATTCACCGTTTGTGAGAAATGGGCAAATCTGTTTTATGGCCGCAAACGCATTATCTCTGGCTGAAAACAGCTTTTGGGAAAGTAGCAGTTGTTTGCATTCTGACTGCTCAAAACCACTCCATATGCAGAGTCAGTGCGGGGCATGACCATTTCAGTCGAAAAAGTAAGGTTGTTTAGTGTTTTTAATGGGTGATATTGGACAAAAGTTGCAATTTTCCAAAACTCAAAATCCACATTGTGCCCAAAACGGTGTGAGCTAACTGGCCAAATCTTTGGCACATAACAGAACGTGGGGCCCCCTAAAACATACTGGAAAATTAGCCCTCTAGCATTCACCGTTTGTGAGAAATGGGCAAATCTGTGTTTATGGCCGCAAACGCATTATCTCCGGCTGAAAACAGCTTTTTGGGAAAGTAGCAGTTGTTTGCATTATGACTGCTCAAAACCACTCCATATGCAGAGTCAGCGCGGGGCATGACCATTTCAGTCGAAAAAGTAAGGTTGTTTAGTGTTTAATGGGTGATATTGGACAAAAGTTGCACATTTTCCAAAACTCAAAATCCACATTGTGCCAAAACGGTGTGAGCTAACTGGCCAAATCTTTGGCACATAACAGAACGTGGGGCCCCCTAAAACATACTGGAAATTAGCCCTCTACATTCACCGTTTGTGAGAAATGGCAAATCTGTGTTTATGGCCGCAAACGCATTATCTCCGGCTGAAAAACAGCTTTTTGGGAAAGTAGCAGTTGTTTGCATTCTGACTGCTCAAAACCACTCCATATGCAGAGTCAGTGCGGGGCATGACCATTTCAGTCGAAAAAGTAAGGTTGTTTTAGTGTTTTAATGGGTGATATTGGACAAAGTTGCAAATTTTCCAAAACTCAAAATCCACATTGTGCCAAAACGGTGTGAGCTAACTGGCCAAATCTTTGGCACATAACAGAAACGTGGGGCCCCCTAAAACATACTGGAAAATTAGCCCTCTAGCATTCACCGTTTGTGAGAAATGGGCAAATCTGTGTTATGGCCGCAAACGCATTATCTCCGGCTGAAAACAGCTTTTTGGGAAAGTAGCAGTTGTTTGCATTCTGACTGCTCAAAACCACTCCATATGCAGAGTCAGTGCGGGGCATGCCCATTTCAGTCGAAAAAGTAAGGTTGTTTAGTGTTTTAATGGGTGATATTGGACAAAAGTTGCAAATTTTCCAAAACTCAAAATCCACATTGTGCCAAAACGGTGTGAGCTAACTGGCCAAATCTTTGGCACATAACAGAACGTGGGGCCCCTAAAACATACTGGAAAATTAGCCCTCTAGCATTCACCGTTTGTGAGAAATGGGCAAATCTGTTTTTATGGCCGCAAACGCATTATCTCCGGCTGAAAACAGCTTTTTGGGAAAGTAGCAGTTGTTTGCATTCTGACTGCTCAAAACCACTCCATATGCAGAGTCAGTGCGGGGCATGACCATTTCAGTCGAAAAAGTAAGGTTGTTTAGTGTTTTAATGGGTGATATTGGACAAACGTTGCACATTTTCCAAAACTCAAAATCCACATTGTGCCAAAACGGTGTGAGCTAACTGGCCAAATCTTTGGCACATAACAGAACGTGGGGCCCCCTAAAACATACTGGAAAATTAGCCCTCTAGCATTCACCGTTTGTGAGAAATGGGCAAATCTGTGTTTATGGCCGCAAACGCATTATCTCCGGCTGAAAACAGCTTTTTGGGAAAGTAGCAGTTGTTTGCATTCTGACTGCTCAAAACCACTCCATATGCAGAGTCAGTGCGGGGCATGCCCATTTCAGTCGAAAAAGTAAGGTTGTTTAGTGTTTTAATGGGTGATATTGGACAAACGTTGCACATTTTCCAAAACTCAAAATCCACATTGTGCCAAAACGGTGTGAGCTAACTGGCCAAATCTTTGGCACATAACAGAACGTGGGGCCCCCTAAAACATACTGGAAAATTAGCCCTCTAGCATTCACCGTTTGTGAGAAATGGCAAATCTGTTTTTATGGCCGCAAACGCATTATCTCTGCTGAAAACAGCTTTTTGGGAAAGTAGCAGTTGTTTGCATTCTGACTGCTCAAAACCACTCCATATGCAGAGTCAGTGCGGGGCATGCCCATTTCAGTCGAAAAAGTAAGGTTGTTTAGTGTTTTAATGGGTGATATTGGACAAAAGTTGCACATTTTCCAAAACTCAAAATCCACTTGTGCCAAAACGGTGTGAGCTAACTGGCCAAATCTTTGGCACATAACAGAACGTGGGGCCCCCTAAAACATACTGGGAAAATTAGCCCTCTAGCATTCACCGTTTGTGAGAAATGGGCAAATCTGTTTTATGCCGCAAACGCATTATCTCCGGCTGGAAAAACAGCTTTTTGGGAAAGTAGCAGTTGTTTGCATTCTGACTGCTCAAAACCACTCCATATGCAGAGTCAGTGTGGGGCATGACCATTTCAGTCAAAAAAGTAAGGTTGTTTAGTGTTTTAATGGGTGATATTGACAACAGTTGCAAATTTCCAAAACTCAAGATCCACATTGTGCCAAAACGGTGTGAGCTAACTGGCCAAATCTTGGCACATAACAGAACGTGGGGCCCCCTAAAACATACTGGAAAATTAGCCCTCTAACATTCAACCGTTTGTGAGAAATGGGCAAATCTGTGTTTATGGCCGCAAACGCATTATCTCCGGCTGAAAACAGCTTTTTGGGAAAGTAGCAGTTGTTTGCATTCTGACTGCTCAAAACCACTCCATATCAAGAGTCAGTGCGGGCATGACCAGTTTCAGTCGAAAAAACTAAGGTTAGTTTAGTGTTTTTAAGTGGGTTGATATTGGACAAAAGTTGCAAAATTTCCAAAGCTCAAAATCACATTTTTTTGCCAAGAACGTGTGAGCTAACTGGCAAATCTTTGCACCATAACCAAACGTGGGCCCCCCAAAAACATACTGAAAAATAGCCCTTGCTAGCATTCTATCTCCTGTTGTGAAAATTGGGCAAATCTGTTTTTATGCCGCAAAACGCATTATCTCTGCTGAAAAACAACTTTTCCTGGAAGAAAGTAGCAGTGTTTCATTCTGACTGCTCAAAAACCACTCCATATGCAAGTCAGTGCGGCAATACCATTTCAGTCGAAAAAAGTAAAGAAGTTGACAGTGTTGGTTCTACTGGATCTGAGCGCCGCCTTTATACAGTCGACCCACACTATACTTTTAACTCGTTTTAAAAACCACATCGGTCCTCTCTGGTGCTGTCCACAAATGGTTTACTCCTACCTCAACAGAATCAGGACTTCATGGTGACGTGTGGAACCTTCTCAAACTCTAAGGTTCCATAAAATTACATGTGGGTGCCCCAGGTTCGATGTTTAGGGCCAGTTGCTTTTAACCTTATATGCTCCCTCTTTGGGTTGATGGTCATCAGGAGACATGGAGTCAAACTTTCAGTAGTTACGCTGATGAACCACATTACATCTCCATGTCTCCTGATGACGCCAGGCCAATGTGATGCACTTTTTAACTGCATTTTAGATATCAAATCCTGGAAGATGGCAGAAAAACTTTTCTCCAGCTTAACCAGGACAAAGAACTGAAGTTTTAGTCATCGGTCCTGAGCCCAGAAGAGAAACTTTTACCCAAACTACAGTCATTATCTTTTAATCCTTCCCCACAGGTGAAGAACCTGGGTGTATTTTTGACTCTGAGCGCGACTTTTATGCCGCACATTAAGGAATATCACAAAGATAGGTTTTTACCATCTAAAGAAACATAGCCAGAGTCCGCCCCATCTCTCTCGGGCCAAAAAAAAAAAACCCCACCGGGGACGCTTAATGCTTTTTATCACAGTCGGTTTATCGACTACTTGTAATGCCCTGCTTTCTGGTCTTCCCCAAAAAGAGTTATCTCAGGTTTACACTTTTACAAAATTCAGCACTCGAGTCCTGACGAAGACCAGGAGCGGGGAACCACATTACAACCGTTTTGGAGTCGCTCTTTGGCTCCCCGTGTTGTTTCAGGATCGATTTTAAATTCTCGTTAATGGTTTTTAAATCTCTTAATGGTCTTGGTCCTCTTATCTTTCAGAAAACTGCTGTACCTATTATAGCCTTCGGCGGTCCCGCGCTCCTCCGGCAGGCCGTCTCTATTATTCAAAAAGTCAAACAAAAAGAACTCACGGCGAGCGTCTTTCCAGTATTACGGCCCTCGCCTCTGGAATGACCTGCTGGAGGGCTCAGGACCGTAGAGAACGGTTCATGTATTTAAAGCAGGCTCAAGACCCACCTTTTTAGTTTAAGCTTTTAACTAATATTTATTTATATTAACTTTTATTATCTGTTTTATTCATATACAATTATTTCTTGATTCCACTAACTTTTTATTTATTTATTTTATTTTATTTATTATTTTTATTTTGCTATTCACACTTTTAGCGAGTTTAGCTGTTTTAATTTATCTTTATTTTATGTTCTCCCCAGTGTTTCCTCTGAGAGCCCTCTGCCCGGAGTGCTGGTTTGGCTGTGCCGTGCGGCGCTCTCCTGTGGGTGCCTGGATGGAGGTTGGACGTCTATCTAACATCCTCCGGGCGCTCTTTGTTGCCCGCTGTGGCTTGGCCGATGGGCTCCTCCTGGTGCAAAGGCTCTTGGATGGTGTTTCCTCTTTCGGTTCATCTGTACTCAGCCTTATGTACCCCACTTTATGTCCATTTTTACCTAAGACTTTAACAACTGGGCTTCTGTATTATATGTGTCTTGTGTCTGTGCGTGGCGGGTGGGGCTGAGGGAGTGGGGGTTGTTATGTTTATTTATGTGATAGGGTGCTGGGTGCGGACTATTTTAATGATTTTTAAAGCAACTGTAAAAGCACCTTTGTTTACAGTTTTGTATGAAAAGCGCTTTTTATTAAATAAAGTTTATGATTGATTTTGCAGACGGCAGGGTTAGACACACAGTACGCATGCAGAGCCACACCAAGATTGTTTGTACCCAGGCCCCAGGATCCTGCCACCATGCCTGGCCTGCCAAAGACATGCGCTTTGTCATAGATATTTCCAAAGACAAGTAGTCTGGGACAAGCGTGATGCAACAATTTCCCGGTGCGTGATTGTCGACATCAAGCCAATTAGAGCAACGCTAGAATGTTGCATTTAACAAGCTGCAGAAAGCCTTTCAAAAACTATTTTTCTAGAGGAACGCTTCGAACGCTGTTTCTTGCTCCGGTTTTAGGATTTCAATATTTCAAATGATTTTAAAACAGACGAAAGAGCCGAAGAAAAACAGTGTAGTCGGCCTGCCATCTTTAATGTTTGAAGAGTGCATGGTGGTTGACAGGTGACGGCTTCCGCTATTGGTGCGGTGATTGGACCGATGTGGTAAAATCGAGAAAGATGGCTGCGAGCAGCCGCCGGCAGACCGGTTCTTTAGAACAGAAAGGAGGAGGGTCTGCAGGCAGGGCAACTGCTTACCAAGGGTTACGAAGGCCCCGACAACAGGATCATTCGGTGTGCTCAAACCCCTCCAACACTTTAAAGAAGCATATAGTCATGCAAAATGAACTTTTTGGAGTTTTTAACCATTCGTTGTTATTACTATTTCCTCGAAAACTGTTTTCTCTTTTTATTTGGGGTGTCATTCACGCGAGTTCAAGCAATCCTATTGAATCCACTCTCTGAGCAGCTGCTCCGCCCTCTCCTTGGTAAATGACTGCGTTGTTCTGTTGGTCGTCAGAAAGGAACGGAAGTGCTCGACTCTGTGGGTCCATGTACCAGCGTGTGATTTGTCAAAAAAACAAAGGGAGGATAATGACTCAATCACCCTTTATTGCTGTTGAACTGAAACCCAAGTTGTTAGATGTGTTCTATCTGCAAAAAATTCAGTGCTTTCATTGTTAAGAAACATGTCCTGCATTGCTTGGCGACTCAGTAGGCCCTACCATGGACAGATAGGCGCCGGACTCTGCATCTGACCACTGAGCGAAACTCATTGCATCAGCTCTGGAGGGGGGATCTCTTGTACATTGACGTCCGAGCTAGGGCGATCCCTCCATTTTGCATTACGCGAATGCACAATGAACGCTGAGCGCGGCTGTACTTCTCAGAACCGGTAAAGGTTCCTCATCCTGTTGTCAAACGCGCTATTGTAAAACACACAGGATTTCACACATCGGCTGGGGCATTAACACACCTGATGCGCGGGTTACGGGTTCCCTGCGGCCCCCACGGCCGGTGGCCTCCCAGACCGTCATAAAATTCTCCTATGATCGCCGGGTCGGTTGGCGGTCGCTTCCACTCATTGCCCCATTGCGCATTCATGTTCAGCACAAAAGTCATTCTATCATCTTTACAGCGGGGGTTTGACATAAATATGCGGACGCGATTTTCACAAAAAAGCAGCGTTTTTGCTGAATGTGATCCAAAAAAACCTTTGTGGAGCTGTCTATTTTCCACGGCGCATGTGCGTCTGTGCGCAACTTTTCTGCCCCTCTCATCTCTCTGAACAGAGAGAGAGAAAGAGAGAGCGCTGAGGGGAAATTAGGCTACACGCCAGTCCCATTCATTTCAAGCTCATTTTGTGATGTGTGCCAGAAATAGATTTAACTTGATCATAAATCAATAAGGACATAACACAGTTTCCCTGTGGCATAAGATTGATTCATCAGAAAATGATACATGCAGAGCCTTGTATACACTTAAAAAGTCCAAAGACAGCGAAAGGTGAAAGTTGTTTTCTACTTCCCAGGACCCGCGCTCTGTCGCATCAAAGCCCGCTAAAGCAGAGCTCCACCCGAACATCTCATATAAAAGTGAAATCAAACTGACCAAGAAGTGCACGACCTTGAACACAGCCAATTTTACAATTCTATTCCCCCCTACGTTTAATACAATAATACGCCAGAAGTAGGGAATAGGGATTAAAGAGAACAGAGACTGGACAAGAAAACCAGAAAGGGGCGGAAAATCCCCCCCATCCCCCCCAGCAAATCGCACCCTGCTGTACCGTTCTTCAATCAATTTTTCTATTGAAAACAAACAATGAAAATTACGCAGAAACGTGTTGCTATAAGCATTTTTCATTTCATAAAATGAACAAAAATCACTTCAAATGGCACGTATTTCATATTTAATATGCTACAAAAACGGAAAATTAAACACAGCTTCGGAGCGCATTATTTTGTTTTATCAATTTGCGTATAGCCGGAAGTTCAAGCTGTACAGTTCACATTAAAGGTCCCACTGAAACACTGCTCGTCTTTCGGGTTCAATTTCAATAGGGAAAAACGCAGTTTTCAATTTCATTTCTTTGTCCTGGGGTAATTAGCACTCTTTAGCTTCTATGACTTCCTCCGAGATGGGATTGGTTGTTGCACGAGGCTAACTACAGCGCTATGACTAGATGGCTGCAGATGGCACTACCGGGTGCGTAACTCGTGCGCTTCCCCGAGCTCCTTTTCTCCTCCACGAGTCTTGTGTTAAAATGTGACATTCTGTGAGATGTATTGGACCGATCGCTTAGCTAACAATACGCACGGAGCTAACATACGGGCCAAGTCACCTGGAACCTAGTGACCTAGTCACCTACTCACCTGGAACACCTCCCAGATGACCAGTTCCATAGCCCCAAAGGATAGCTTAAGTAAAACAGCGTTTCATTATGATTATGAATATTGTGTACAAAACATTTAACATCATTCGTGTTTTTGTACATCTTACAATGTAGAGAGTACATCTAGTGGACACAAGACTCGTGCTTGTTTAGAGGAGGAGAAAGGAGCTCAGGGAAGTCGCACGGAGTTACGCACCCCAGGTAGTTGCCATCTGCAGCCTGCTACGGGGCGCGTTGGCCACCTAGCATAGCGCTTGTAGTTAGCTCTGTGCATAACCAATCCATCTCGGAGGAAGTCATAGAATCTAAGGAGTGCTGAATACCACAGGACAAAGAACTGTAAATTGAACAACTGGCATTTGCCTATTAAGAAATTTGCACCCCGAAAGACGAGCCAGTTTTCAGGTGCGACCTTAATGGAACCATACAGCCGACTTCCGGCTATACGCAAAAATCGATAAAACAAAAATAATGATGCTTTGAGGGCTGTTGATTTAAATTTTAAATTGTTTCAGTCTTTGTAACATATGAAAATACGTGCATTTTGAGTGATTTTGTTTGAGAAAATGCTTTATAGCACACGTTTGGTAATTTCATTGTTGGTTTCAAATGAACGAATGGTTACACAGACCTGTGTCTGTAATTAGAAAAGAATTATAAACGTTTGTCTTTTGCAACCAAAAGGGGCAATGGAGTCAGACAGCATCGAAGTAAACGAGAGGTACATCGCAAAGCGTTCATCAACAAATGGGGAGACTTCAGGTCCGCTCTCGCTTCTCGGGCTCAAACGGACCCTCAGTTGCTTTCTTCTTGCTAAAATGTAAGATACCGTCTGTAATGTGCTGCTGCTTAAATCTATGTCAACAAATTCGATGTGTAATATGTGTAATATCTCCTCTG
>VHKM01001026.1:0-62123 GCA_007210695.1 Neogobius melanostomus
GGCGAGACGTGTGGAACTTCAGGCGCACATATGTGATGTCAAAGGCCTTACCTAGAACAGAAGACATATTCACACATCAACAATGCTGAACAGTGGTGGCCCACTACAATTCGTAACAAGTATTATGATGGGGAAAGCCATTCTCATTGATTCATAGTATTTACCATGAAGAAAGGCATGCATAAGAGCTACTTGGAGGGGATAAAGTGTCCCTTGCTGTTGTGTCATTATACTGTCACACAATTCTTGCAATGTGGCATCAAAATGTGTATCGAGTGTCAAGTTTTTTTCTGGTTGTGACCTTAGCCACATATTTAGAGAAGAGTGAAGGAAAAGAGACAAAACAAGGCCAAACATTTTGTCAGTTAGACACCACTGTTTCAGAGGAGACATTCCAATGGTCACCCCTTCCCAGTCAGAGACTTGGGACGTTTATATGCATTCTGCTCCGAGCCTCAAATTCAAATTCACTTTATTTATCCATTAGGAACTTCATTTGCAGAGGAAGTGCCAGTACGGGCCCGATAAAAACAGTACATCCACAGACATACAACACAATCAACATGTGCAATAAATACATTAAAACAATATAGTGGGCCTGTGATAGACCAGGTCCGCACAGCCTGCTCCTTATTCTTAACAAAAAACACCATGGACAATATACATTTCTCATGCTAATAGGCTGCATTCACAAGACATTACAACATGCTCAACAGCCAATAGTTTAAAACTGAGGCGATGGACAGGTAGGAATTCCATCATAGTAACTTTGGTAAAGGTCATCATTACTGGGACAATCCGGGTGTTCCTGATATCACCAAGTAATTATGAGTCCAGGATCAATGTCAAAGTTGTTTGCCCAGGACTAATGTTAGGGTTAGGATTAGGCTGATTGGCTGGCAGTAACATTTGTCCTGGGCAAACAACTTTATATTGATCCTGGACTCTTAATTACGTGGTGATATCAGATCGACCGACAATCTGCCTGAAACAAAAATGGCCACAATGCTCAGGGTCTTCTCTGCCGGCACGTATCAACTAAGGTCAAATTATATTCTCATAAAGCTGTCCAAAACTGATGAGAATATTCAAAATGATGGGCTTGATGTTGGTCAGATGAAAAGACGTTCAGCCATAAGATCAATATGGCAGCTTTGTGAATCCAATCCCCTCCAAACAATAATCAATTTAATATTTGTCAATTTTCTTTTTGGAGGTTTCCTTCACAAACTCTTTCTGAACGTGAAGGCGGCCCATTTTCTCTCTGCTCCATTGAACACATCCAAGTTACATCCAGTTATATTTTTAAACTTGGTGGATCAAAACAGCGAAACATGCATTTGTGAGTGGTCGAGGGAAATAACCAGTGACTTTGCTGAGGACGCTCCTAAAACACCAGATCAAATCTGGTGCGTGAGGGAATAGCACGAGTACATGGGTCTGTTCGAGTGCATTTGAAAGCCTGTGCAGCGCAGTCGCATTAAGTTGTTTATACGCGGCTCTAGTCCGACTAGAATCGGCACTGGTATTCGGCTAGTTCAGTTGGGAAATTGAAATCACAAACTGCCAAATCACACTGATGTACAATCAAGGGTACAGATATACAATTTGGGGCGTTTTATGGTTCACTGTACTTTTGGGCCACCAAGGGAAAAGAAAATTATAAATAATGGACTCACACAGTTGTACAGTTACAGGCCCAATGGCTTTAACTGGGCTTCAGCAGGAGCCTGGGCAGCAGTTTTAGACATAAATAAAGTGACACAAACACTTTTATCCTGAAAATCTATCAAATGATGACTGAGGTGTTGAAATCAGAAAGAAATTTCACATTGCGCTTTGCATTCAGTGCACTGAAGCAGAAGATGCCATTGGACGCGCTACTGACTAAGAGCAACAACCTGCCGTATTCGAGGCTGACACTCTACAAGGTGAGCTAAAAGTCTAAATTAAATAAATAATAAAACTCCTGGGCCAAAATGATGTCCTAGCACACCCCTGCTGCCGACAGATATAAGAGAACGCCCGACTTACATCTCATTTAAAAAAACAACGCAAACATTACCTTCAAGTAAATCAGTCCTGCTCTCACTTGAATTTTTTTTTTTTTATTATTGTGCTTCTTACTGTATGCACTGTATTGTATTCTTTGTTTCGCCTGCCTCGGGGCGACAGATGTAAATTATCAGTTTCACTAGAATCTTACACATTTACAGTTTGTGTACAGTTAGTTTAGCTTATTTATTTAAAATGGACCATGTACAAAACATAAATGTTGCCATTGCACCAGAGTTAGCCTGAGGCTAATTTACATCTGCAGTCCCTTGCAGAGAATCGACAACCCATAACAAAAAACAAGATGAAATTCACAAGACAAGGGGTTGACCAAGACAGACAAACCACATACAACATTACAGATTCGATAAAAAACCCTTCGCCCTCCCCCATACAACCAGAAAAGACACATCAACAACACGAATACAAACAAGTCTGTACAGACTGTTCATTAATGTGCGCTGTACCGATCAAATAATTAAATAAATGTTGGATTTAAAACAGACTTTCGCATTTCCCTTCACCCATGTAACCGAGCTCAGGCTGCACTGTTTGTCAAGTCTCAACACATCCCAATGTTCCGGGGAGGGGAGTGTAAACACTGCAGGGACAGTGTGGAGGGGCGCATACAAACAAAAGGCCACAGCTAATTGGCCAGGACCCACGCTGGCGTTTCAATGGGCCGTCAGGTACTGCAGGAAAAACAAAGAGGAGTTTATCACACAGGAAATCAAGAGCAAACAGAGAGCTTAAGTCAAGGTGAGGAGGGACTGTGTGAGAAACAACAGAAATAACTTCACTTTATATTGTGCTTTAGTTACAGTCTCACAAATCCAAAAATATCAAACCGGATTCATTAGGGCTGCACGACTACAGAACAGCACTCCAATTCCAATTATAATGTGTGTGATTAAATTTGAGTCTTGTTTTAAAAATGAACATTCAATAGACAGATTTTAAACATATCCAAGAAGAACATTTAAGAAGACTAAAATCTGAAAAGACTACTTGTTCTTCTGGCTGATGTCATATCCTGTTTTCTGGTACTATTTTCATTTGAAAATACCAGCCCTGTTCTTACGGTTGTGCCACCCTGATATTTTAAGATTACAAATTGTCGGACAAATGTTTTTTTGTGAACTCAAAAGCTTTAAAACTATTAATATTCACAAATGACGGCTTATTTGAAAGATATTTAACATACAATTATGCCATGATGTTTTATGTTTTAATTGTTCCCCTGAAAATACAATTACAAAAATACAAGCTTTATTAGTCTAATCATGTGCTCGGACGGTTGCACCACCTGACATTTTAGGGGTTTGAGGTGTGACAACATAAAAAAATGTTTATTATTGAAATGTGATGAAAATGTGTTCAAACTAAATAGGTTTTGTAGAATAAAGTGATACATGTAATGAAAAGATCAAATTATTTAAAAAAGAAATATATCACTCTGACACAAAAATATGTCATGTCAATCACCCATATATATATATATATATATATATATATATATTCACGTCAGATAATAGTGATCTTTATATGATTTAAACTTGCCACACACACACAAAAAAAAAGTTTTTTATGAAGGTGTTTTTCATTACTGTGCACAAAGTGAATTTTTGGCCTGATCACAAAAATGATTATATAATTATATAATACATAATACATAATTATGTAGGTCAATTTTTTTCTGATCATTTTGGTTGGCATGATAAGCAGATTAATAGATTTTGTCTTAAAGCCACTCCACGCATCCAATAAATAGAATAAAATACAAGCATTTATTTTATATTTGTATCGTTGAAAAAACTACATTTATAACTACGGGTATTTCTTAGATATATACATTGTTTTACATTATACTTCAGTTCAAACAGGCTGCCAGGGGTAAGGTGTAGATGAATAAAGCACAGTATGGGACATAAAAGTGTGTGTTGACAAAAGGGGTAAAACAGGAGATGGAATGTAGTTTTCTGATGTGCATTTTCCAGGGGTTGGGGGGAAGGAGAGAATGATGGGTTTGTTTTAGGTCAAGCCCAGGCACGTCCCAAGACAAAGGACAGACAACTGAAGCCGAAGAGGAACTCCAAAACCCGTCGAGAGGAAGCCTTACTACACCACGGCGTGGAACTACTGCTGGGATTTATGGCTTTGGGAGCACTGTTTTGATCATAATCCAAGTTTACAGTTGTTTTTTTCATCCATCATCCATCCATTTTCTTCCACTTGTCCGTTGCCGGGTCGGGGCAGCCGCCGGAGCTGCCCATATCACATTGCACCAGCCCCCCATGGCTCCTTCTGCAGGTGGTGGGTCCACGGAAGGACGGCCTCACGGTTCAAACCGGGCCTGTTGGTCTCTCCTAGGGGAGAGACCGTAGAAACACGCGTGTAAATAAAATGATCTGCCATAATAAACGTGGCTCAGTCAAGTGACTTTTCCTGTAGTCACAAATAGTGATAAACCCTGCCTTAACCGAGTGAATTTCCTCCGGTTCAGCTTTACCCAAATCTCAAACGTCCCAGCCTGTAGGCAATTGTAACCAGGGCTGGACTGGCAGAAAAGAATCGGCCCGGTGTACACCTGATCTGGACTACACCCGTGGGTTAAAGGGGTTTGGGCCAGAATATACCCCGGGTTATTCATACCCCCAGGCCAGGCCCCAATGATAACAGTTATGTTAAGTGATACTGTATAGCAAGAATTAGACAGTAGCTTAGGGTGATATAGAGTGGGTTGTTCTTTAACCAGAAGGTTGGCAGTTCAATACTTTACTTACACTTAGCTCCATCCATTGAGGGAAGATCACCAGCTAGCGCTGTCAATAAAATAAAATAAAAAAATACGCGCAAAAAAAATGTTAAGCGTCATCAAACAGAGGACTTGCACTTTCCATGGCTTAATTCAAGGCATACAAAGTTGACATGTGATGCAATAATAATAGCTGTAGGCCTATATCATGTTATTGGACCCCAGGAAGAATAGCGACAGTTTGGCTGCACTAATGGGGATCCTTTCAATAAACATAAACCAACAGGCTACATGTTCACATTTCAAATGTCAAACATTATTTTTTTATCACAAAATCTCTGGCAGTTATGCATTTTTCTTTCCTCTCCTTAATAATAATAATAATAATAAATAATAATAATAATAATAATATATTGTTTTAACAATAAGCACTTTGAGAACATAACAATAACATCTGAACACGTGTTCAGATTGTGAAAAGTTAGACGGGTATATTCTGGCCCAGGGGGTATAGTCTACGAGATTATCTGGGAACCATAACTCAAGAAAGCATGCCATCAGAGGGGTATAAAAGGCGTCAGATATCTCTAAAGGTGCCTACACACCTACCCGCACGGACCGCGCTGTTGCTTCTATTTTGACGCTTGAAATCAGACGCTCGTATGTGTTCACCTCAGGCGGAGCCACTGTGCAATTCTGTAAAAAACATAACAAAACAAAACCTCTGTGCTGTTGCTGCTAAGCACTAAGATGTGAATGAAAACAGTTTCCTGATTCTTTGCTTGTGCTTTGGTGACAGTGGAATAGTTTAACTAGCCTACATTTCTCTGACACTTAAGGTAAATCTCGCCTCTTTCCTCTCTCTCAGATATGATTTCAATACATGTGGGTTTGAGTGTGTCGTACCGGTCTGTCCAGCCTCATGTCAAGATAAAATTACCTTTAAAACATGTTTGTAATCCAGTGCCTTGTTTATTGCGCTCGCGCCCGTGTTTTATTAAAGCGTATGATTCCTCTGATCCGAATGCCTGAGCTCGGGAAAGGCATTTCAAACCACAGCTGCTAATTGTCATGAATATTTCCTCTTTTCAGATGGTGTCTCCAATTCACTTGTGTCTCTATGATATTGAAGAGGTGATTGTGTTGCTAGGACCTCATTTGGGCGTTTTAGCTCAACCTGTACAGCGTTAGCTTTATTGGACACTTTCTCTTTTCACACACAGTCTGAGTATTGATACAACTCCACAGTCAGCACCATGTTATGTAGATTAAAAATATATTATTTATTCACTTTTTCTACATCGCTAATGCCTTTCTCTCTTTTTATGCCACACCTGCCTTTTTTTCTGTTCCATTATGTACTCACACTGTATGTACTCACACAGACACTTCTGTCTGGAAAGTGCTTTTGTGTCGTAGCAAAGTGAAACCTAAAAAAAACAAATAGATTGCATTTCCCTGTCTTTTTTGCACCCCGAGCGTTTGAGAGCTGATGTTTTGTGGTATCAATAAAGTCCCATCTCATATCTTATGAGAAAGTCTGCTACAAGCTGCTGACCGACTGCGACTTTGTAGGCGGTCTGATTTTCATACATCAGTCAGTATTTGATAGATTTACATGATGAAAAGGCGTGTGTAACTTAAATTATGATGAGCTCCTGCTGCAGCTCTGTTAAAGCCGTTAGGCCTAGAATAGCACAACTGTGGGAGTCAAAAGCACCATGGCCCACCAGGAAACGTCCCAACTCTCCCGATTAGCCAGCACGCCATTGATTATAAATTAAACAATGTGTATAAAGTCCTATGAAAATTTTAAAAAAGAGGAGATTTAAGTTTAAGCGCTCTCTTTTGAGTTGGCGCTCATTGTACAGTGTTCGGTACCTCAAAAGGTTAGATGGCTTTGAACATGGACCAAAACTGCCCTCGAATATTCCACACTGGCATGGAGCGCTGCATGCCCCACCAGTGGGAAAGAGAAACAGAAAAAAGTTGTAGTTTTGTCAGCGCCATGCCCCCTTTTAGTCGACTAATTGCTGCACAGGGCATGTTCTTTGGCTTACGGCAGCCCTTGTTTGTTGTGAGTAGTTCAGAATAGAGATGGTCTCTTAAAGGTATGCAGAATGACCCAGTCCTCAGAGGCTCTTTGTGTTTGTGTGAGCTCTCAGTTGTAGTGCTCAAAGTCACCCACTGGACTGTGTTGTTTGTTGACGACATTCCGCATACTCATAAAGACTCGATTTGATTTCCGAAAGTAAGACAACCCAGTCCAGTTGATGTGTTTCAAAGGTCTACTATGAGGAATTCCAAAGACTGGTTTCCATTAAAGAGCTGTAATATTCAAAGATAATACGCGTGACTCAGACTGACGTGTATTGGAGGCTCTTCATTTCCTCCCGTTGGAATGCAGCACTGGATAAGGCGGTGTACAAACAGGAAGCAGATAGTCCGACATCTCCCAGCAGCTGTTTGGGAGGTTTTCACAAGGAGATATCTTTGAGTGGAAGCACTGAGGACAGCAGCTGCTGGGACTCCGCTTAGATTCTCACCAGGGGCCCTTCCGGCGCTGTCTTTGTTATTATGCGTTGTGTTCTTAGTTCAAATCTATCATTCATTTAGTCATTCCAAATGTGACCATATTCCTGCCATCTACATTTGTAGTTTGAATTTAACTTTATTGAAAAGACATTTAACGCAACTTTTTTTTTGTCTCTTTAGTTTTGTACTTTTTAATTAGTCAATCTATCTGAAGATTTAGTCATATTTTTACTCTCCATGAATAACTTTATTTGTCAGTCAAAACTATTTGGATGATGAATAGAAGTCCCTCTAACACCCCTCCCCAGGGGAGTGAGGGGGACTTGGGGCTGGCCAGCGAGAGCCCTTGAGGACACGTCCTAAAGACTGTCATTATGGACTAAGTTCTAATTGAGGACTTAAAGTTAACATGAGACTGACCTCAGGGCAAGACGGCTCCATGAGCTCATCACATTCTTGTGCTGAAGAACAAGAGAGCCTTTGATTTGTCCACGCCGCGTGGGCCACCACTATCAGCCAGTGAGGAGAGGGTGAAGTCCGTTTGGACCTTACTTTTATTTATTCATTCTATGCCTTTGCTTTGTTAGTTAGCACCAAATGTTTACATGGTCTCAGTCTTCTCAATACAAGCACTTGCTTTTTGCTGGGCTTAAGAATGAAGAGAGCAGAGGGGACAGTGTGTAAAAAAAAGAAAGAAACACAGACCTGGATTTATTTTTCTAGCTTAAATATATATAGAATCTAAACATTATTATGTTTTCTAAAGCGATGTAGTTCATATAAAATCTGCAATGTCCAATACTTCAGGTTTAAAGTGGGACCTAAAGGAAAGGCCGTCTTTACCAATGACTTTGTCATAGGTTTTGTAACTAATGTTCTCTCTTAAATACAGCAAGAGGTTGTAGAGTAGACAAAATATTGACTCAAGTAAAAGTAACCTTACTTTAAAATAATTTTACTCGAGAAGTAAAAAGTAGTGGCCCAAATAATTACTCAAGAATAAAAAAGTACTTGAGAAATTGTTAATACCGTGAGTAACTGAGTAACTGTTCGAGCGTAATAGTCGGATTCATGTTTCAGTAGTGACATCAATTATGAAATAACAGTAAATAACAGTGTCACAAGTTACTATTTTTTACTCAAGAGTACAGATACTTCATTTAAATATTACTCACGTAGAGGTAAAAGTACTGTAAGAAAAAACGACAGTTGCTTGAAAACGTTTACTTGAAAACTTCAATCCAGGAACATACACTACACCAACTCAGGGTTAGGGAAAAGAAATACTTCTCCCGCTCCCTTCTGAACTCATGTTTCCCAAATGCAATTGGGAATGCGGATCTACAATGAAAAGTGTAAACTGTGACACGGGCGTGTGTCAGCTGACCACTCTCCACTAAAAGGCAGGTGCAGCGGTGAAAGTTCAGGCTAAAAACACCAGTCCAGATTAAACACACCAAAGAATGTCAGGAATGCAGCGAGGGGCGAGTCATGTGACTGTCTGCTGCATCACATGACCGCAGCCAAAGATAAAAATACAAACGTGCACTGGATTTAGACAGAAGCAAAGGGGGAGACAAGAAAGATGTCAGAAAATGTGAGGGACAGAGAAAAAAAAAAACAGGGCGGCACGTTTTAGTCCATTTAAAAATAAAACTTAAGCAATTTGTTTTTTATACTTGGTCAAATCAGGACTAAAACTAGGCATTAACCTCTAACCCCCCGCCTTAACAGCCCATTTCTCCAGTTCAACTTTACCCACATCTAAAAGCTTCTCAACTGGAGATCACAGCCTTTAGGCCAGAGTAACACCTCATTTGAAAGCTACGCCCTACAAAACTTATCCTAACTTTTTGTCACATTTTTTAAGCGTTTTGTCATGTTTTCGTAGATTTTTTTAAAATTGTGTTATTGTTGCTTTACTGGCACGTTTGTCACTCTTTTGTCACTTTTTTATCACATTTTAATTCTCGTTATCGTCACTATTTTGACCCTTTTTTCAAGAAGCTTTTAGATTTGGGTAAAGCCAAACTGGAGAAAATGGGCTTGGTCCAGGTGGGGGTTATGAGGTTAATTTGGAAAAATCATTACTTTTAGCCCCTATTTAATTACCATATTTGTTGTTTTAGGAAAACCACGTGAAGACCTCTGCCTTTTCTTGTTTTTTCTCGAGATATTGTGTCTTTTAAATGGTCCTCACCTAAATTAGGGACCAAATTACAGCTTTACATTACAGTGGCACTCACCACCAAACTCGGAGGACCACAAGGGCAAAAGGGAAGGGGGCGTGGTCAGTGCCATGAGAAACCGCCGTGAACAGCGCCAAATAAAACCCAGCCCGGCCAAGGAGCTGACATCTCCACGCTGCACTAGCACGGCCAGCTCTACTATCTGAACCTGATGTATGAGGTGCAGCTCTCACAGACGGAGTTTTAGTTTAGTTTAGCCAAGTATAACAATGTCCAAGACTGTAATTCATTAAAAACAAGCCCAAAAAGCATAGGTATATGCTTATACCTAATACCTATATATAATTTTCACACTGAGATAACCAAATGAGTTTAAAAAATATCAATAAAGATAGACATTTCCCAAGAAACAAGAAAACTATTTTTAAATCTTTTCCAATTTCTCATCTACATAAGAGTTAATGATTTTAGCTTTAAGTTTTCTTTTAAGCACAATAATGATAAACACCTTGAAACGTCAGACTTCGTGGTTATACGTCCATTTGCGTTTTAGGTTTAGGAAACGTTTTTTAAACCATTTCTGGACACAATCTAGAACCACTTTTTTTTTTTACAGTACATTATATACTAAATTGCCAATTTTCTAATCAACTAGGTCATCATTACATTTTAGGATTTTGGAGCTGATTAACAGATGAGTGTGTGGATTATAATCTGCTTTATGAATGAGTGGTAGTCGTTTTAGAGACGGGCGGGGCACCATTCAAGGAGGTAAGCAGATGGTCTTGCTCATTTATTTGAAATGCTCTGGCGCCAGTATAGGATTGGTATGATATTAGCCCTAGTGGTACTTCTTAATTCTTAGTTTCAAAGATCACTGTGGGAGGGTTGGGGGCTCACCGTCTGCGAGGCCTGTATTCTCCTTCTCAGTGTAGAATTAACCTCGGTGGGTTTGTGTCAGAGTTGAAAGGATCCAGTCGTGTTGGGGCCTGTCCTTGGCCTCGCTCGGAGCGCTCCTCCCACATCCTCTTCACTCCCAAAAGTCCCACAGCACACAGGAAGCAGCGGGGCCAAGCACCATCAAACTCCCACTCACTAAGACTATTTTTAACTACCTGATTTCGTCAAGGCCGAACCAACTCCTTCAATGCTAGTCTTAAATTCACACATAGTGACATAGCCCTCAACAAATGTCCAGTTCACCGCTGGCATTCTCTGCTCCGGTGGATGAAGCACTCATTCATTAAGTCAAAGAACAGGAACGTAGAATTCAGCTGAGTAAAAATAAAAACAAAGCCATTTTCAGAGGTATTTAAATCGCAAACTGTAAATTATCCAATCTAAGACACAGTGGAGAACAATAAAAAGTATGATCAAAGGTACCTGGGTATAATTGCATCTATAATTGCATCTATAGAACACCTGGATCCAAAACTGACACCTTCATAGAATATATGGAGGGATTAATTTCAAATTTGGGACAAAAAAAAGTGTTTCTTTGTGGAGATTTTAACATTAATTTACTTAAAATAAAAACTCACAGGCCCTCTTATTTCTTAAATACTCTATACAGTCTATCTTTGTTTCCTAAAATAACCAGGCCAACACGAATAACTCCACACAGTTGCTCACTAATTGATAATATATTTACAAATGTTCTCAGCGAAGACCTTCCAAGTGGGATTCTAGTAACAGATATAAGTGATCACTTACCAGTTTTTGTTCTGTATAACCTAAAAAAAATAGGAAAACTAAAGATGAAAAAACACATGTCACTAAATGTATCAGATTGTTAAATGATAACGCGCTAGACGCCTTTAAAGTCAGCTTAGCTGAAACAAACTGGAAATCTCTCTTGGAAGAAACCAATGTAGATGCAGCTTATAATATCTTCTTAAGAACTTTCATGACCCTCTATGACCTGCATTGCCCATAAATAGAAAGCAATTGTAAAAAGAAAAAGATAAGGAGTCCCTGGATGACTACGGGTCTAGCAAATGCATGTAAGAAAAATAATCACCAGTGTTTAGTCTGAGGCCGTGTCCCATGTGCGGGATGCTTCTATTTAGACTGACTCTTTTCCACTGCGCATGCTGACCACTGACTTTAGTCTATAGAGTGGACAGAAAATGGCAAAGAAATATATTTTCTTGTTTATGCCGATAATCAGTTATTTACAGGTTAGTCCCTTGATGATAAAAGTCTCATTTGCGAGAGAGACCCGTTTCATGGCTGAGGTTTGTCATAGTTCGATGGATGGACGGACGCTGCACAGATGGAACTGTCCATTGGTTAACAGGTGTGCACAGCTGAGTGGAGGACAGGACAGGAGCAGGACACTGTTCAGTTGTCCTAGATGTTCTATAGAGCTGCGACCACAAAAATGACATAATGACTAATGTCACTGCCACATTAGTCCAAAGCCATTATCATCACTACGGCTGGGTGAAAATGTTTAGGTACTACTGGTATCAAAGAAATATAAGTATCGAAAGCAGGAACCGAACGGAATATTGTATCTTTAGAGACCAAGTTTTGATGCTGTCGGTACAAGGACAACATTGTATATTTTAAATAGACAACTGGATGTATTGTGTGCTACTGGACACCTGAATTCCCCCCTTAGGGATTTAACAAAGTATCTATCCATCCATCCATAGGAAGTTACTGATTGTAAACTATACCAATTTAAAGAAATAGAGGTCATTTATCAAGGCAGGTACTAAATAGCGGGTGCAACCGTTTGCTCATGTGCAAAGCGAGTAGCACGTGCAAAAGTGGATGAGCAGCACAGTCATTTATGCATGTTTTACTCACGCAGCATTCTCTCATTCACGTATCAGATTTGGGACCCTAAAACTTTAATACAGGCAACATCAAATGGCAAATTAAGTACAACAAAATAGAAGATTTTATTTTTCAGCTTGCACCCGCTATTTAGCACCTGCCTTGATAAATGACCCCCATAGTCTATTAAGGAATAAATTAACATTATTGTTCTGTTTTATGGTTCTAGATGAGAAATATTTTAGCATAGGTATCGGAAAAAAGAAATGTTCAGAATAGTGTCTTTATCAAAAACAAAGTATCATTAAAGTACCGGCATTGGAAAAAGAAAAAGTTCCGGTACGCAGCCTTAATCATCACGTCTGCACTGTGACACTTCTATTCAAACCAATTCACATACTTATACTTCCATGTATAAGTGAAGTTTTAATTTCACACATTCTTCTGGTTTAAGCGTCCACAATATTATAGCAACACTTTGATTACACATAAACTGCTCACTTTTACCACTGTACATTATTAAATTTGGACTAGTAAACTGAGTGTTTTGAAAGGAAATGGCTGCCACAGTGTTACATGAGCGAGAAGGGCCTGGACTAGTACAGCAGCGATCCACATAGATCCACATCTAATGACAGACTCCACTTTTGTCTAGTCTTTGAAGTTGCGAAGCCTAAACATGTGGTCATTGCGAGATAAATGCACTACGTTTAAAGGAAACACAGCTGCCACCTCAAACCTGAGACTCCAGGACAGTTTCCCACCTGCTGGAGCTCACCAACATACGCTCACCCAGGACCCAGTGGATCCGTGATTGACATTAAAATCAGACTTTTAGCTCTATAATCAAGAGTACAGAACATTTGTACTCAAGTAAAACTAAAGCTTATGTACTTGGGTAAAACTGTAATATATAATGCAATAAAACCTATTCTGATTCCAACAAGTACAGCTGTTAAAATGTTCTTGAGTAAACAAATTACTAGTTACATTAGTACTACGGTAGTTACATTTCATCACAATTTTAGGTAAAATCTTAGATCAGTCTTTTACACCTAATCTGACAGGTGGAAATAATGAAATAGTTTCAATCCCTCATGGGAGGCTCATTAGTAACTTCCCTCTTTATCATCAGTCTATCAGTCTCATTCATTTGTGTCTAACAATAATTATCTTTTCGTAGCTTAAAAAACACCAAATATCATACAAATACATACTTTTGTTAGTCCTGCATCACGTGCACAGGTCTCCGAGCCCCTAGTTCAGCCTGGTGCAGTCTGTGGCCTGGCCGAATGATACCACTCTGTATTTATACACCGGGACATCATCCTCAGATTCAGATTCAGTTTATTTGCAGTATAAAACCACATTGGAAAAATGGTGTAAGTAGCTCAAAGTGCACTGTCAAAGATTCATTCATAAAACATAAAAGGCAGTCTTAAAAACAAACAAGCCACATAGTTAAATAAGTTAAAAGAGGTTACAATACAGTTTAAAAATTACATTTGTGAAGCGCAATTAAAAGGTAAAAAGTAATGCAGCCTGATCCTGGCCCTACGCTCTCCTTGGCTGCTCGAGAAGGCTCAAACTGACCTGAGAAACCAGATTTGTTTATTTACCGTCACGTGTTGTCACTCATGGGACGCGGAAGTCCCCCCAATAACAATCAGACAGCTTTGTTTCAACCGGCGGTAAATGACCAAAAACAGGCAAGTTTCATGATTTATAACCTTGTTTGAATATTACTGCCAAACCGCTAAAGTCCTCGCAACAATGACGGGCACTCCCTTCGCTGATCGGTTATTCCGCTTCCTGTTTGCTCCACTTCAGAATGTAGTTGATGTCACAGTCACCAGACTCAATGCAGCGGTGCACCTCCTCCAACCGGGCTAAAACAGCATCACACAAAATCCGGACCTTTTCATTCATTCATCTTTTTAATTTGAGCATCTGAGTTCCACAAAGTTCTACATAAGAAGAGAGTTCAGCACAGTAATCAAAGCCAAAGACAGATACATGCGTAGGTGAATAAGTAAATAAATAAATGACCTGAGTCGGGAGTTTGAAAAGGCCTATTATAGACAAAAGAAACAAACTCATTCAAGCCGAATGCTGTTGTTCTAAACGACGAAAATATTGTGACCAAAGATATTGTTAGCATTTGGCCTCTCCCAGTATATTCCTATAGCTCCAAACGGGGCTGAAGTTGGAAGCTACCACGCTCTTCCACGGGCACGCACAAAGATCAGACAGGTACGTATTAACTCGTCTAAGCTCAGGTAAGAACAGATCTCAGTATGGAAAAACGGTGGCCTGTTCCTTTAAGTCTCCGGCCCAGTCCATATTGCTTGGGTTCCCACAGTAATCCCCCCCACGTACTCACACTGTCATTCGAAACAGCTGGTTGCCAAATAAAGCAGCGCAGAACACAAGAGGCAAGGGGCGGGGACTTGACTGAACTTCATGTCCCACAATCCACTTCTGTTGCCATGGAGCGCTTCTCCTCAGGGTTATTACAGGGAAAGGCGGCAGATTAGTGGTCATTTACCTAACAGCAAATGTGAGAGAAATGCTTGTGGCCTTCTGACAGACTGCATATTCTGAATAGAAACAATGCAACAGAAGTCACCAAGTATTTCACAGCTGGGACGCACAAGAAAGGAGGTTAAACTTGGTTAGGTTTTAAAATACGATGGCACGGAAGGAAGAATGGAATTATTCTTCCATGCTTTTCATTACTGACCGTATGGAAATTGCAAATAGTGAAAAAGCCAATTTCACAGCTTCTCAAGCCGCTCCATAGAGACTGTTGTGGAAGTGAAAATATGGCATTGCACAAATTTGCCAAGGCCTCTTTCTCAAGAAAATATGTTTTTGCTTTTTTTTTCTGGTGACTTGTGGTGATTGGCATTGTATGAATGTTTGTGGTGTGTCTTGGTGAACTTGAGCACACTTTTGGCTAGATAAGAGATAGCAAAGCATCGCACTTGATAAAAATCCATCCATTCATTTTCTTCCGCTTGTCCGTTGCCAGGTCGTGGGGCAGCTGTTGGAGCTGCCTAAATCACATTGCACCCCTATGGCTCCTCCTGCAGGTGGTGGGTCCACAGAAGGACGGCCTCATGGTTCTAACCGGGCCTGTTGGTCTCTCATAAGGGGCTTCTGAACCGCTCTTTGTCTGACCCATCAACTAGGACCTGTTTGCCATGGGAGACCCTACCAGGGCCACTAAGCCCCCGAAAACAGAGCTGCCAGGATCATTCGGGCGCTGAAAGCCCTCCACCACATTAAGGTGGCAGTTCCAGGAGAGGACTTGATAAAAACGTTTAAGGTAATGTCACCTGCTCAGATTTCAACAACTATAAGCAGTATGGCAGAAAATGGTGATATCCCAGTCCACACAAGCAGACAACGCTTTTCTCAGTGGACTGGGGAAGACAGCGGGATTTGTGGTGCAACAATGATCTGGTCAGGGTCCCTGCAGCAGAGCAAACAGGGAAGCTAGGTCTGGTATCCCAGCTCAGACTGCAGAGTCTCCATCAGTGACAAGTCCAACTGACTGAAAGACTGCTTCATCCACCAGGCTGTCAGGCAGGCCCTTGTGCTGGACTCTCCCCTTCTCTCCCTCTGCTGCCTACTTGCGTGTACATATGTGTACACGCAAGTAGGCGTGAATACAGAATACTAATTTCATTGCAAATATGATCTACTCAAGCAATTTTCATCCTTCATTTCATTTAACTTTTTAAGCACCTGCCCCTGTGTTCTACAGTCAGTGTTTATGCTGCTCTGATGGAGCTGAACGTAACATAAATTATATCGTGTCCACAACGATATAAAAAAATACAAACGAAATCAAAAAAATATATTGCGACGATATAGGTTACGATATGGCCCACCCCTACTAAGTAGGTTGAATTTTCATGTTTGTAGTGGGATATTTTAAATGCTTTTCAAACTAAGCTTTATTGTAGTTTTTAAGCTTTAGAGTTAATTTCTCTGGCGTTTAAAGGTCTTCAATAATGTTGTTTATCGCAATATTTTCTTGGCTCAATATAGCAAACTTCAAATTATGTTATGTGACAGGCCTAACACTGTATAGAGTGTTAGCTGTTGTCTTTTTGCACCAAGGGTGTGTAACAAAATAATATATCATCTCTGCATGTGCTTTATGCACAACCTAGTGAGTCGGCACAGTGGCTGAGTAGCTAGCAGTCTTGTCTCACAACAGCCACAGCATTTATTTCAATTGGGGGTCAATACTAGATTGTGTTCCAGCTTTGCTCTTTTGAGGAAAAATTAACTGACTTTTCGGCTGTAGTGAGATCCAGAAAGCAGTCCCCATTTTGCATCTTATATCCAAAAGTGAATGATCTTTGGCTTAATCTGTTCCACCAATAGGTCTTTGGTGGCAAAAGAAACTGAATCAGAAAATATATCATGTTCTCCAGCGTTAATGCTGTTAATCCTAAAGAAAGAGAAACAGCGCCTGAGGGCACAGACTTACAGATAACAGGTGTGTGTGTGTGTGTGTGGTGTAAGCGTGTGCGGAGGGGGGCAAACATGACTGAACTCCTCTGGAATGTGACTTCGCTATTTACACCAACAACACTTTCGAGAAGGAAGGAAGGAGAAAGAAAGAAAGAAAGAGAGATCCAAATATCCCAGTGCTTGAGGTTGGGTTTTGGGCAGAGGGAGAGGCCGTGGACACTTAGAACTCTACTGGGGGGATGTTCAGCCAACCACACCTCCACTACAGTGTGAGACCACAGCAAACATCACAATCACTGACCCTGCCCCCACCTCCTGACCCCACCCCCACTCGGCACTTCCGCCCAACAATCACAAGTATGTGCTTTGTGCCGTCTCCTTTGGGAAAGCTTGTTTAGCCAAGAAACATTTGGACTCAATTGTGAACTTGATGTGAATTTTAGTGTAACCTTCACCAAAACACAGCAGAAAACATGTGGTCAAAACCTGATAAGGAGACATCTATAGGGTGACCAGATTTTCCAACTAAAAAACTGGGACAATATTCGGGAATAGGCCACAGAGGTTCCAAAACTAAAATGTATTTACCAACGATGAATGGTAAAACTGTCAAAGACTTATGACACGCACCAATGGTTTTCAGAAATCTATTGGGACATGGGACAAAGGACTAAAAACTGGGACTGTCCCGGGTAAACTGGGACATCTGGTCACCCTAGACTAGAAACCTGGAGCAGAGGGACTTGGAAATAACATGCAAACTGCATTTGCCCTTATACATACACAGCCTCGTCTACAGACCAAATGTTCCTCCTGGTGATCACTGATTGTGACTGAATCTTTAAAAATCAATCAATAGATGAGATTTCCTTAGATGTGTGCAGTCAAAGTGTACAGTGTAATTAGAGTAGGAGGTACATGGCTGTGAATGGTTTGGGAAATGCCACTTTTTGAGTGAAAAGGAGAGTGAAGGAGAACAGCTGAGGAGCATGAACACAGTTAGCACCTCAAACAGTCAGCACCAGCTCAAACGCACTTTTCTTTCAGAAACAGCCCTAGTGGTCTACTGCTCCGCAGCCTGCGTACCATGCTCCTGGTGCTACAGCCTGAACTTTTCTTCAACTTCTGCCTCCCAGTCAATCATACGGTAACAAGTTAAAACTGCAGGCGTAACCTTTGAAGAACGTAAGGCCTTACCCAGGTGCAGAGTGAGGTTGATGGAGTGCGGGTATTGCACCCCCGCTAACATAGTCTGGCTCTGCCACCAGGTGGCGTCCTGCTGATTGTTGTAGTCCGTGAGGTAGACAGCGCTGTGGTGATGGCGCGGGTCCCGTGCGTCGCAGATGTGGCACGATTTGGTAACGCCAGTGGCGCCGGTCTGAACGCAGTACTCCTCCGGTGGAGAGCCGCACGTGTTTGTGGCCACAACCGTCACGTTAAAGGCCGCGTTCACAAACTCAGGCATACACCGCTGTGCGCCCCCGTGCTCGTCCACACATTCGTCCATGGCCGCGCGCGCGCACGGTAACGCGCAGCAGCAAGCGAGCAGACACACGAAACTTCGGATCCAGGCCATGTTCCCTGAAAGTTAAAGTCTGAAGTAAGTCCTGGAAGTTTGCTCGGACTTTGGGCGAAGTTCGCAGAGAAACTCCGAGCCGAGGCGGCGGCTGTGCGCTCCGGGTGGGCCACGGTCTGAGGAGCGGAGCCTGGCTCAGGTCTCGGTGTAGTCTTCGGGATAGCTCAGTGCAGAGTGTGGAGGGGCCAGGGCCAGTCTCAGACTACACCCAGTTTGTTACTGCGCATGAGCGCTCAGGTCCGCAGATCCACTTCCGCCGCTCCCCCTGCTCTATGCCCCTGCCCCATCCAGGGGTCTGAACGGGGGTTAGTGTTGGATTATTGAGAAAAGTTTAATTGGAGCTTCATTCACACCAGAAACTGGCGAAACAAAAGTATAGCTTGACACACAAAGGAATAAACTTTTGTTTTTGTTAAAATGGTACACAAATAGTGTGTAGGCTGATGAAGGACAGGTTCATATATTGAAAACAAACTATTTTGTTTAAAGGTTAAAAGCATCATAGTAGAAAGTGCACATGCGAAATAGCTGTTTTGATTTATTGTTTTTAAAAAACCTAAAAAGAGAAAGGACAACTCGTTGTTTTAGGTTTTAGTGCATTTTCCATAGACTAACATTAGCTAAAAACAATATAAAAAGTAGAGAGAAAAAAGCAGTGGCACAACTCCGTTAGCTGCTGAGTCACTGCTGAAACTCAATGGTCCCAACAAAGCTCATTCACAAACTCAAATGCCTTGGATTGGATTTGGTGTTCCAAAAAGACAATAAAGCGGCATGCCAGCCAGAACCCGTGGTACAATGCAGATGTGAATAGGAAAATGCAACAGCGGGCCGAGGCTTTTAAATCTGGTAACGCTACTGCTTATAAACTGTCCAGATATTCTTTGGAGCGGTCCATTAAAGCCGCTAAACAAGCCTATGGAGCCAAGATAGAGGGACATTTCATCGAGGGTGACCCACGACGGATGTGGCAAGGTCTAAATGCTATCACCGCTTGGAAACCTAAAGGAGGATCCATGATTAATGTTGACCCATCTTTGCCAAACGAACTAAATGAGTTTTACTGTCGTCTTGAAATTGAAAATGTTGAACCTGTTGTTTTCCTGTTTGTAATGAGCAGTGCTTCACCATCATTCAGGAGGATGTCCAGAGGCTCTTGTCCAGGACAAAAGTCAGAAAGGCCCCTGGACCGGACTGTATTCCTCCCCGTGTCCTTAAACTGTGCTCCGAGCAACTTGCTCCTGTTCTGACAGATCTTTTCAATATGTCACTTAGGAAGTGTACTGTTCCTGTTAGCTTTAAAAGGTCACTCATAATTCCAGTACCCAAGAAGACTCCTGTGACGTGTCTGAATGACTATCGGCCAGTGGCCCTCACATCTGTCCTGATGAAAACCTTTGAGAGGTTGGTGTTGGATTTTATTAGAGATCAAATCCCTATGTCTGTGGACCCGCTACAATTTGCGTATAGGAAAACAGAAGTGTTGAGGACGCCATTTCTTTTGCTTTGAACTCAGTCTATAAGCACCTCGATGAACGTAAAGCATATGCTAGAATGCTATTCATAGACTACAGTTCAGCTTTTAACTCAATGGTCCCAACAAGGCTCATTGAAAAACTCAAATGCCTGGGACTCTGCGATGCCATTTGTAATTGGATTTTTAATTTTCTGACTTGTAGACCACAAAGGGTCAAAATCAATGGTTGTATTTCTGATGAGCTGTTTGTTAGCACTGGTTCCCCACAGGGTGTATTTTGAGCCCCCTGCTGTTCACATTGTATACTCATGACCTTGTCGCATCTCATGATAAAAATGTGATAATCAAATATGCTGATGATACAACCATCATTGGGCTGATCAGTTCAAACGATGAATCTCATTACCGTGTGGAGGTGGAGAATGTTGTTCAATGGAGTAGAGAAAACAACCTGCTTTTGAACACTTCAAAACATGTGAACTTGTCATTGATTTTTGTCACAATAGGAATCAGTTGCCTATTACTATCCATGATTCTGATGTGCAGATTGTTGAGAAATGTAAATTCTTGGGTGTGACTCTTTCTCATGACTTGAATTGGAGCTCAAATACGATGAACACTGCTAAGAAAGCGAGACAGCGCCTCTTCTTTTTACGCAGGCTTCGAGAGTTTACTAAAAATACTAGGATTCTTTTGAACTTTTATCATTGTGTAATTGAGTGTCCTATCCAGTTGTATTACCGTGTGGTTTGGTAATCTCACTCTGAAAGAGAAGAAGGCTTTGAACAGAGTGGTTCGCTCAGCCAGCAGGACCATTGGCTGCACTTTGCCGCTCCTGGAGGCCATATATAAAGCTCGACTCTTGAATCGAGCTTTACAACTCGCTAATGATGCCTCAGGTCATCCTGCTAAGGCCTTGTTTGAGATGCTTCCCTCAGGGAGAAGGTATCGCTCTGTCATATGTTCTACTGAACGCCATCTTAACAGTTTCTTTCCTCAAGCTGTGATCACTTTAAACAAGGCACCTTAAACAAGGCACTTCTATTTATTTATTTATTTGTATGGACTTTTATTGTACAGTATTTTATATTTAAGCTTTTAATGTGGCATTGTTTGTTCTGTTTTTATATGGTCTTATTTTGTGTCTTTTTATGTGTTTGGCATATCGCACTTTGAGCTCTTTGCACATTTTTTTCCAATGTGGTTGTTTAAACTGCAAATGGCCAATAAAATGAATCTGAATCTGAATCTGGTTTATTTGAAAGGGGACAGTGCAATTTCATGTAACACATGAACAAACATGGTTAAAAAAGCCAGAATTAGCCAGAAGGCTATTTTTCATCTGTAGTCCCCTGGCCAAGATGTAAAAAGGCATTAAAATACAAGCTTGATAATACATTGACACTTCAATAACAACAACATAAATGGCACTGTAAAATAGCTAAGGCACACAGTACCTGATTACAATATAAAAACACACAAAACACTTGTTTAAAAGGATACGTTATTCAAATATACAATACAGCATAACATGCTCAGCTATTAATGTTGGCAGACGTACATGTTAATGAGCCAATGTTTCAATTTTTTCGTAAAGGCCTTGTAAGTGGTTAGCTGTTTAACCTCCTCAGGCATTGAGTTCCACTCAGCGGCGCCCCTCACTGACCAGGCCGAGCGACTGAAAGCGCTCCTGCGCAGAGGGATAACACAGTCGCCTCTTACAGAGCCTCGAGTGACGCGCTCAGAGCTGTTTCTTTGGCTGATGAACTCTGCCAGTGGAGCTGGGGCTAAATCATGTGTTACTTTGTATATGAGACTCAGATCTGCAAATCTATGGAGACTGTCCCAGTTTAAAAGACTATACTTTTTTAGAATTACACAGTGATGATAGTGTCTTGGTTTTTGTCCATGACTTAATGGCTTGTTTGTATAATGTTTCCAAAGGTCTTTTGGCGCTCTGACTTGCCTGAGACCAACTTGTTAGGCAGTAGTTAAAGTGGCTGAGAATCATGGAATGTAGAAAAATTATTGCAGCTTCGGTTGACATTTCATTACGGATTGAGCGGAAATTTGCGAGATTAAATTTAATATTTTTGCATAATTTGTCAATATGGGCTTTAAAGGAGAGGTGTGAATCGATTACTGATATTTGTATTGATTTACAATTTGTAATTTTTTTCCAGCAACTAGTATGTCGGGATTAAATGAGACTCTATTGGTTTTACTGAAAAACATACCTACAGTTTTTGAAATATTTAGCTGCAGGCAGTTCTCCTGCAGCCAGGATGTGACAAGAGTCATTGCTTTAGTGAGTTTTGCAGCAACAATGTCCTTTGAGCGACTGTGAACAAATAAAACGGTGTCATCTGCATACATCAAACATTCAACTTCAGAGCAGACAGTAGGTAGATCATTAATATAAAGGCTAAATAAGAGGGGGCCTAATATTGAGCCCTGAGGAACCCCGGTGGTTAGCCTAAGAGACTCAGACTTGCTGTTAATTAATACAGATTGTGTACGATCATGCAGGTAAGATTCAAACCAGCTCACAGTGTCACGAGAGAAATTAAACTGTGAGAGCTTAGTAAGTAGAACAGAGTGGTTACTGTGTCGAAAGCTTTCCTGAGATCCAAGAATACCGCCCCTACTACTGCACCCTTGTCAAGAGAAGATTTTATTTTCTCAATAAAAAGGCATGTAGCCGTTTCAGTGGAGTGTTTGGATCTGAAACCAAACTGCATGGCGTGGAAAGAGGGGGAGCTACTGTTTAAATACTGGACAACCTGCTCGGCCACCCATTTTCTGCAACTTTGGAAATGGTCGGAAGAATGCTTATGGGTCGGTAGTTATTCAGAGAGGTTGAAACACCAGATTTATAAACTGGTGTAACAATAGCAGATTTCCAGGCCTTTGGAAAGTGACCACTGGAAATTGAGAGATTAATGATGGAAGCAATGGGAGTAGCCAGAGCGGATCCTGAATCTTTAAGCATGTTTGTATCCATTCCAAAGACATCCCTGGCCTTAGATGCTTTGAGAGTTTTAATTATGTTAATGACTTTGGTCTCAGTGATGTTTGTTATGAAAAAGACTGTGTTGCAGACAATGAGTATTCTTTTTTTGTTTTACTGTAAAGTTCTTAGAGATTTCTGCTACAGATTCAATAAAGTAATTGTTAAAGGCATCAGCAATTACCTTGGGTTCTGTTGAAATGTCTCCATTTAATTCAATTTGCATTTGTTTTGTCTTACTTTGTGGGAGTCGCCTGTCAATTTTTTGATATAATGCCAGGTTATTTTAGAATTTCCACGTGCACTTTTCAAAGCAGTGATGAAAAAGTCAGCTTTAGATTTTCTTATTTCTTTCACTACTCTGTTTCTTAAGAGATAAATTGATTCCTGTTATATCCTGATTTTACAGCCAACTTCAAGAATGATCTCGTTCTTTCATCAATTTCAAAATAGATTCATTTAACCAGGGAAGACCATTTTTTTTAGCTCTTAATTTAATTTTCCGTGTAAATTGTGTAATAATTTGCTGTATTTTGTTAGAGAATTGAGAACAGTCCTTGTCCAAGTTTATGCCAGAGAGTAATTCATCCCAATTTACACCATGGATTGAATCTATGAAGGTTTGTTGTTCCTGCTTTGGTATCCTAAAGGATTCTGTGGCTGGCAAAGATTTAAAACGTTTTTTATTTAGTTTCTGGTGACCATTATGAGATTGTGATCAGACAATCCAGTAAGCATATTGTATGATTTCAAAATCCTTCTGGCCTGTTTGTGAAAGCTAAGTCAATTGAGTCTCGTAGTGTTGTAATTCGTAGGCCTTTAATCACCTGAGCCATATCCATTTATCCATAACCTTTTCAAGTTTTTCCTGATTTGCTTGACTTCCCAATTAACATTTAGGTCACCCAATATTATAAGTTCTTTTGCAGGGTTGAGTTGTTTTAATAAAATGTCCAGGTTTTCATAAAAATCTACATTTGAAGAAGGAGGTCTATAAATAACCACAAACGAAGGACATTTGCTGTGACAAAGTTACATTTAAACCAAGAAATTCCAAATCATTCTCATCTGCGACATGAATTTCTTTACAGTTAAATGAGTCCTTGGCATAAATCATGACCCCCCCTCCCTTGGAACCCTGTCTGATGTTATGGCAGAGGGTGAGGTTCATGAAGCCATGTCTCAGAAAAGCATAGAAAGTCAATATTAGAGTCAGTAAGTAGATGGCGGACTTGATCATTTTTTGACTTGATACTTCGTATATTAAATGTGCACATAGAATGCCTTTTGGTTTGGATCTTGAGTCCCAAATTAATTTAGAATTATTAACTGTCTGAAATACCCTGAGTTTCCGGTGTTTTATTATTGCGGGATTTGGCAGTTTCCTGTTACTAGTGTTGACGTTATTTGCAAGTAGCTTTACATTTTCTGTGCTGTCACCTGTTGCACGGTGCTCAAACTTACAAGAAAGAGAAGATGGGGCTCGGATTTTACTTGCCGTTGTAGGAAGGGTCTGACAGTTGGAGGTTAGCAATCCGGCCGTTCCGGTAAGATCCGTACAAGTGCCAGCTTTCAACCATGCCGTCCCTGCTGTACTATCGCCGCTGCCACTCCTTTCAACTGTTTGTGGACTGATGATAACACTCCCTTGCGCTGAAGTTTTCACGGCACAGTTTAATGCGCACGATGAACCCCGGTGAAACAGCGCTCCACGGCTATCCTGGAAGGCGTCCTCGTCCAAATACCCGATTGACGGGGGCCTCCCGTGCGGCGGAGAGGCAGAGCGGCGCAGCCGGTAAACTCGCCGCTAGTCCCTGATGGATCCATCCAACCGGTGACCACGTCGGAAATATACATTTATTGACCTTTCACCCCCGGACACAACAAATGTCAAAAAGTGACATTGGCCGCGATAGCGCCCCCTCCAGGTGCAGAAGAAAAATGCATTATGAGAAAAAAAATTAGTTTCTCTGAAACGGATAAAATTCGGCACAAAAATAGTTGATGGTATCCCGGTCAGAAAGCCAATGGGACCCATACCGTATTTTGTACGGTGTTGCCATGGTGACGCCCGGGGCCCCCCATGTTATCCTAATGGGACTGACACATAAATCTCACATTATACACAATCACAGCGCGTTAGCGCCCTCTGTAAGGAGCTTGTGGACAGTGGTCATTGAAGTACGGCCCACCAGGCCGTCCGATGCTGCTTGTGAAATAAAAAAGATTTGGGGCGCGCCAGCGCCCTCTGCAGGTTGGAGCCATTATTCTAATGGAGAGGCTAAAAATGTACTTTTGATGTTACTGACAAAGATTAATGGCACATCAGGGCAATAAAATGTACGAGGCATGTTAGCACCCTCGGTAGGGTTACACAGGCGTGGCTAAAGGAGGCACGGCCCACGAGGGCCGTTCGATGCCGCTTGCGGCTTTAATTAGGCCCGAGAGCCTGACAGGGTCCGGCCTGTTGTTATTGTACAGGCAGTGCGCAGAGCGCACTGAAGAAAGACGTGCGCGTAGCCACATCCCTAAAAGAGCGCAGAGCGCTCAAGAAACAGAGCGCGGAGCGCTCCCCATGCATTACACAGTAATAACGACACTCCCGGCACCCCGACCTGTCCGGTGATATAAGCGTGTGCCGCGAAAGCGGCACATTTGTTGCTGCTCGAATAAAAAAAAGTGAAAACCACAGGCAAGGCGCAACATGGACAAGAAAGCAGTTGCGTTCGTCATCGACCATGGCCACTCACCAGCACTCAAAACACTGCTAGAGTGACTCAGGGCATCGAGGCCTATCCGATAATATAGGTCTTTGCCGCGAAAGCGGCATATTTGCTTCTGCTCGCATAAAAATACGGAAAAAAAAACCATTGGGAAATATAGAAAAAGAAGAGGTAAAAGTCGAGCGCAACGCGCTCGTATTTGACAATGAACCTCACGGGTGGATTACTGGACGTGAGACCTTTCCGAATATATAAATATGCGCCGCCTTTGGCGGCGCTATATTGTTATTGTATGGGTTTTGCTTATTAGGCCCGAGAGCCTGGCAGGGTCCGGGCCTGTTGTTATTGTACAGGCAGTGCGCAAAGCGCACTGACGAAAGACGTGCGCGTAGCGCACGTCCCAAAAAGAGCGCGGAGCGCTCAAGAAACAGAGCGCGGAGCGCTCCATTGCATTACACAGTAATAACGACACTCCCGGCACCCCGACCTGTCCGGTGATATAAGCGTGTGCCGCGAAAGCGGCACATTTGTTGCTGCTCGAAGAAAAAAAGGTGAAAACCACAGGCAAGGCGCAACATGGACAAGAAAGCAGTCGATGACGAGCGCAACGCGCTCGTCATCGACCATGGCCACTCACCAGCACTCAAAACCCTAATACAGTGACTCAGGGCATCAAGGCCTATCCGATAATATAGGTACTTGCCGCGAAAGCGGCATATTTGCTTCTGCTCGCACAAAAATACGAAAAAAAAACCATTGGGAAATATTGAGAAAGAAGAGGTAAAATACGAGCGCAACGCGCTCGTATTTGACAATAAACCCCACGGTTGGATTACTGGACGTGAGACCTTTCCGAATATATAAATATAAATATAAATATTGTTATTGTATGGGTTTGTCTTATTAGGCCCGAGAGCCTGACAGGGTCCGGCCTGTTGTTATTGTACAGGCAGTGCGCGGAGCGCACTGAAGAAAGACGTGCGCGTAGCGCACGTCCCTAAAAGAGCGCGGAGCGCTCAAGAAACAGAGCGCGGAGCGCTCCCATGCATTACACAGTAATAACGACACTCCGGCACCCCGACCTGTCCGGTGATATAAACGTATGCCGCGAAAGCGGCACATTTGTTGCTGCTCGAAGAAAAAAAGGTGAAAACCACAGGCAAGGCGCAACATGGACAAGAAAGCAGTCGATGACGAGCGCAACGCGCTCGTCATCGACCATGGCCACTCACCAGCACTCAAACACTGCTAGAGTGACTCAGGGCATCGAGGCCTATCCGATAACATAGGTCTTTGCCGCGAAAGCGGCATATTTGCTTCTGCTCGCACAAAAATACCAAAAAAAAAAACCATTGGGAAATATTGAAAAAGAATAGGTAAAAGACGAGCGCAACGCGCTCGTACTTGATTATAAACCCCACGGTTGGATTACTGGACGTGAGACCTTTCCGAATATATAAATATGCGCCGCCGAAGGCGGCGCTATATTGTTATTGTACGGGTTTTTCTTATTATTATTATTATTTTTTTTCTTCTCCCCCTAAAAAGCCAGTTTCGGCAACTTCCCACCGACGAAAAGTCCTGAATTTTGCCCAAATTCAATTAGGTGAAAAAAAACCTTCACATCTCCAAAATGTAAAAAATGAAAAAATGGGGCGTCAGCGCCCCTGGAAAACAGCGTTAACATTGCACCCTATGGCCAGACCCCCCAAATCCCCAATCCCCGAAAATTTTAGTTCGTCGTAGACGAAAAAAATTCGGCACAGTCATTGGTCACGTAAAGCCAAACAAAAAACATATTACGCGGTTGCTAGGCAACCATCAGGAGGGCGGCCATATTGGCCAGAAGAGCGATCTGGCGCCGAAGGCGCCATTTCGTGCGCTCGCATTTGAACGAACTCCTCCTAGGGCGTTGAACGCAGCGACTCCCCGTTCGCTCCAGATCATCTACACAAGTGACTACTTTTTTATCCATGTTGCGCCTTGCCTGTGGTTTTCACCTTTTTTTTATTCGAGCAGCAACAAATGTGCCGCTTTCGCGGCACACGCTTACATCACCGGACAGGTCGGGGTGCCGGGAGTGTCGTGATTACTGTGTAATGCATGGGGAGCGCTCCGCGCTCTGTTTCTTGAGCGCTCCGCGCACTGTCTGTACAATAACAACAGGCCCGGACCTGTCAGGCTCTCGGGCCTAATTAAAGCCGCAAGCGGCATTTAGAGGCCCTCGAGGGTCTCGTTTGGCCGGTTGACGCCGGTGGCCGCACGCTGCCCCAATAACCGGGAGGCGCTACCGCGCCCTACCTGCCACACTAGGTCGAGATTATAAAAGAGCAAAGGCAAGAAATGGCGCCTTCGGCGCCAGATCACTGGATTTTTCCCAAAATGGCCGACCTCCTGTTGGTTGCCTAGCAACCATGTAATGTACTTTTTTATTCGGACAGTCATGACGCACGCGTGTACCAATTTTGGTTTGGCTGCGCCAAAGTTGACACAGGGTGGTTGCCATGGCAACACGATAGGAAAAGAGGCGTGGCCATGATTGACTTTTTTTATCGGGATCACGTGACGCACGTCTGTGCCAAATTTCTTTTGTCTACGACAAAGTTTGATCTTATTCTTCATTCATTTTTATTTGGTGCTCTGCAGGGGGCCTCTAAATGCCGCTTGCGGCTTTAATTAGGCCCGAGAGCCTGACAGGGTCCGGGCCTGTTGTTATTGTACAGACAGTGCGCGGAGCACTCAAGAAACAGAGCGCGGAGCGCTCCCCATGCATTACACAGTAATCACGACACTCCCGGCACCCCGACCTGTCCGGTGATGTAAGCGTGTGCCGCGAAAGCGGCACATTTGTTGCTGCTCGAATAAAAAAAAGGTGAAAACCACAGGCAAGGCGCAACATGGATAAAAAAGTAGTCGATGACGAGCGCAACGCGCTCGTCATCGACCATGGCCACTCACCAGCACTCAAAACACTGCTAGAGTGACTCAGGCATCGAGGCCTATCCGATAATATAGGTCTTTGCCGCGAAAGCGGCATATTTGCTTCTGCTCGCACAAAAATACGAAAAAAAAATCCATTGGGAAATATTGAGAAAGAAGAGGTAAAAGCCGAGCGCAACGCGCTCGTATTTGACAATAAACCCCACGGTTGGATTACTGGACGTGAGACCTTTCCGAATATATAAATATGCGCCGCCTAAGGCGGCGCTATATTGTTATTGTATGGGTTTTTCTTATTATTATTATTTTCCTCTCCCCCTAAAAAGCCAGTTTCGGTAACTTCCCACTGATGAAAAGTCCTGAATTTTGCCCAAAATTCAATTAGGTGAAAAAAAAAACTCCAAAATGTAAAAATTCAAAAAAATGGCGCGTCAGCGCCCCCTGGAAAAACCACGTTAACATTGCGCCCTATGGCCAGACCCCCAAAATCCTGAAATCCCAGAAATTTTAGTTCGTCATAGACGAACGAGACCCTCGAGACCCTCGAGGGCCTCTAATGCCGCTTACGGCTTTAATTAGGCCCGAGAGCCTGACAGGGTCCGGGCCTGTTGTTATTGTACAGGCAGTGCGCGGAGCGCACTGACGAAAGACGTGCGCGTAGCGCACGTCCAAAAAGAGCGCGGAGCGCTCAAGAAACAGAGCGCGGAGCGCTCCCTCTGCATCACACAGTAATAACGAGACTCCCGGCACACCGACCTGTCCGGTGATGTAAGCGTGTGCCGCGAAAGCGGCACATTTGTTGCTGCTCGAAGAAAAAAAGGTGAAAACCACAGGCAAGGCGCAACATGGACAAGAAAGCAGTCGATGACGAGCGCAACGCGCTCGTCATCGACCATGGCCTCTCACCAGCACTCAAAACACTGCTAGAGTGACTCAGGGCATCGAGGCCTATCCGATAATATAGGTCTTTGCCGCGAAAGCGGCATATTGCTTCTGCTCGCACAAAAATACGAAAAAAAAACCCATTGGGAAATATTGAGAAAGAAAGGTAAATGACGAGCGCAACGCGCTCGTATTTGATAATGAACCCCATGGGTGGATTACTGGACGTGAGACCTTTCCGATTATATAAATATGCGCCGCCTAAGGCGGCGCTATATTGTTATTGTACGGGTTTTTCTTATTAGGCCCGAGAGCCTGACAGGGTCCGGGCCTGTTGTTATTGTACAGGCAGTGCGCGGAGCGCACTGACGAAAGACGTGCGCGTAGCGCACGTCCCAAAAGAGCGCGGAGCGCTCAAGAAACAGAGCGCGGAGCGCTCCCCATGCATTACACAGTAATAACGACACTCCCGGCACCACGACCTGTCCGGTGATGTAAGCGTGTGCCGCGAAAGCGGCACATTTGTTGCTGCTCGAAGAAAAAAAGGTGAAAACCACAGGCAAGGCGCAACATGGACAAGAAAGCAGTCGATGACGAGCGCAACGCGCTCGTCATCGACCATGGCCACTCACCAGCACTCAAAACACTGTTAGAGTGACTCAGGGCATCGAGACCTATCCGATAATATAGGTCTTTGCCGCGAAAGCGGCATATTTGCTTCTGCTCGCACAAAATACGGGAAAAAAACCCATTGGGAAATATTGAGAAAGAAGAGGTAAAAGAGGAGCGCAACGCGCTCGTATTTGACAATAAACCCCACGGTTGGATTACTGGACGTGAGACCTTTCCGAATATATAAATATGCGCCGCCGAAGGCGGCGCTATATTGTTATTGTACGGGTTTTTCTTATTAGGCCCGAGAGCCTGACAGGGTCCGGGCCTGTTGTTATTCTACAAGCAGTGCGCGGAGCGCACTGACGAAAGACGTGCGCGTAGCGCACGTCCCTAAAAGAGCGCGGAGCGCTCAAGAAACAGAGCGCGGAGCGCTCCCCATGCATTACACTGTAATAACGACACTCCCGGCACCCCGACCTGTCCGGTGATATAAACGTGTGCCGCGAAAGCGGCACATTTGTTGCTGCTCGAAGAAAAAAAGGTGAAAACCACAGGCAAGGCGCAACATGGACAAGAAAGCAGTCGATGACGAGCGCAACGCGCTCGTCATCGACCATGGCCACTCACCAGCACTCAAACACTGCTAGAGTGACTCAGGGCATCGAGGCCTATCCGATAACATAGGTCTTTGCCGCGAAAGCGGCATATTTGCTTCTGCTCGCACAAAAATACCAAAAAAAAACCCATTGGGAAATATTGAAAAGAACAGGTAAAAGACGAGCGCAACGCGCTCGTACTTGATTATAAACCCCACGGTTGGATTACTGGACGTGAGACCTTTCCGAATATATAAATATGCGCCGCCGAAGGCGGCGCTATATTGTTATTGTACGGGTTTTTCTTATTATTATTATTATTTTTCCTCTCCCCTAAAAAGCCAGTTTCGGCAACTTCCCACTGATGAAAAGTCCTGAATTTTTGCCCAAAATTCAATTAGGTGAAAAAAAAAACTTCACATCTCCAAAATGTAAAAATTCAAAAAATGGCGCGTCAGCGCCCCCTGGAAAAACCACGTTAACATTGCGCCCTATGGCCAGACCCCTCAAAATCCCAAATCCCCGAAAATTTTAGTTCGTCGTAGACGAACAAAATTCGGCACAGTGATTGGTCACGTGAAGCCAAACAAAAAAAGATATTATGCGGTTGCTAGGCAACCATCAGGAGGGCGGCCATATTGGCCAGAAGAGCGATCTGGCGCCGAAGGCGCCATTTCGTGCCCTCGCATTTGAACGAACTCGTCCTAGGCCGTTGATCGCAGCGACTCCCCGTTCGCTCCAGATCATCTACACAAGTGGGACATCAAAAGTTATTAAAAACTTTCTAATAGGATTAACGGTGTTGTCATGGCAACGCCATGAATTCGGCGTCCATTTTTAGCGCTCGCCGCCGCGTTCAAACAGTCATAACTCCACATACTGTGGCCGATTTGAGCGAAACTTGATCGTTGGTCGAGTCGTCGACCCCGGATGTTTTGATATATGAAATTTGAAAATGGGCGCGATAGCGCCCCCTGCAGAGCACCAAATAAAAATGAATGAGGAAAAAAATTGAACTTTGTCATAGACAAACGAAATTTGGCACAGACATCTGTCACGTGACCCCGAACAAAAAACGTATTGAGGCCACGCCCTTTTCCCACCGTGTTGCCATGGCAACGACCCGATGTCAACTTTGTCGCAGCCAAACCAAAATTAGTACACGCGTGCGTCATGACTGTCTGAACAAAAAAGTACATTACATGGTTGCTAGGCAACCAACAGGAGGTCGGCCATTTTGGGAAAAATTGAGTAATCTGTCGCCGAAGGCACCATTTCATGCACTCGCATTTGAACGAACTCGTCCTAGGGCGTTGAACACAGCGACTCCCCGTTCGCTCCAGATCATCTACACAAGTGGGACATCAAAAGTTATTAAAAACTTTCTATAGGATTAACGGTGTTGTCATGGCAACGCCATGAATTCGGCGTCCGTTTTCAGCGCTCGCTGCCGCGTTCAAAGAGTCATAACTCGCACAAACTGAAGCCGATTTGAGCGTAACTTGAATCGTTGGTCGAGTCGTCGACCCCAGATGTTGTGATATAGGAAATTTGAAAATGGGCGCGATAGCGCCCCTGCAGACCACCAAATAAAAATGAATGAGGAAAAAAATTAACTTTGTCGTAGACAAAAGAAATTTGGCACAAACATCCGACACGTGACCCCGAACAAAAATGTCATTGAGGCCACGCCCTTTTCCCACTGTGTTGCCATGGCAACGACCCGGTGTCAACTTTGGCGTAGCTAAGCCAAAATTGGTACACGCATGCGTCACGACTGTCCGAACAAAAAAGTACATTACGTGGTTGCTAAGCAACCACCAGGAGGTCGGCCATTTGGGAAAAATCAAGTGATCTGGCGCCGAAGGCGCCATTTCGTGCCCTCGCATTTGAACGAACTCGTCCTAGGGCGTTGAACGCAGCGACTCCCCGTTCGCTCCAGATCATCTACACAAGTGCGACATTAAAAGTTATTAAAAACTTTCTAATAGGATTAACGGTGTTGTCATGGCAACGCCATGAGTTCGGCGTCCGTTTTCAACGCTTGCCGCCGTGTTCAAAGAGTTGTAACTCGCACAAACTGTGGCCGATTTGAGTGTAACATGAATCGTTGGTCGAGTCGTCGACTCCGGATGTTGTGATATATTAAATTTTAAAATGGGCGCGATAGCGCCCCCTGCAGAGCACCAAATAAAAATGAATGAAGAATAAGATCAAACTTTGTCGTAGACAAAAGAAATTTGGCACAGACGTGCGTCGCGTGATCCCGATAAAAAAAGTCAATCATGGCCACGCCTCTTTTCCCATCGTGTTGCCATGGCAACGAATCAAGTGATCTAGCGCCGAAGGCGCCATTTCTTCTCTTTGCTCTTTTATAATCTCGACCTAGTGCGGCAGGTAGGGCGCGGCAGCGCCTTCCGGTTATTGGGGCGGCGTGCGGCCACCGGCGTCAACCGGCCAAACGAGACCCTCGAGGGCCTCTAAATGCCGCTTGCGGCTTTAATTATTATTATTTTTTTTTCTCCCCTAAAAAGCCAGTTTCGGCAACTTCCCACTGATGAAAGTCCTGAATTTTTGCCCAAAATTCAATTAGGTGAAAAAAAAAAACTTCACATCTCCAAAATGTAAAAATTCAAAAAAATGGCGCGTTGGCGCCCCTGGAAAAACCACGTTAACATTGCGCCCTATGGCCAGACCCCCCAAAATCCCGAAATCCCCGAAAATTTTAGTTCGTCGTAGACGAACAAAATTCGGCACAGTGATTGGTCACGTGAAGCCAAACAAAAAAAGATATTACGCGGTTGCTAGGCAACCATCAGGAGGGCGGCCATATTGGCCAGAAGAGCGATCTGGCGCCGAAGGCGCCATTTCATGCGCTCGCATTTGAACGAACTCCTCCTAGGCGTTGAACGCAGCGACTCCCCGTTCGCTCCAGATCATCTACACAAGTGGGACATCAAAAGTTATTAAAACTTTCTAATAGGATTAATGGTGTTGTCATGGCAACGCCATGAATTCGGCGTCCATTTTCAGCGCTCGCCGCCGCATTCAAACAGTCATAACTCGCACATACTGAAGCCGATTTCAGCGAAACTTGAATCGTTGGTCGAGTCGTCGACCCCGGATGTTTTGATATATGAAATTTGAAATGGGCGCGATAGCGCCCCCTGCAGAGCACCAAATAAAAATGAATGAGGAAAAAAATTGAACTTTGTCGTAGACAAACGAAATTTGGCACAGACATCTGTCACGTGACCCCGAACAAAAAACGTATTGAGGCCACGCCCCTTTTCCCACCGTGTTGCCATGGCAACGACCCGATGTCAACTTTGTCGCAGCCAAACCAAAATTAGTACACCCGTGCGTCATGACTGTCTGAACAAAAAAGTACATTACATGGTTGCTAGGCAACCAACAGGAGGTCGGCCATTTTGGGAAAAATTGAGTAATCTGTCGCCGAAGGCGCCATTTCGTGCACTCGCATTTGAACGAACTCGTCCTAGGGCGTTGAACGCAGCGACTCCCCGTTCGCTCCAGATCATCTACACAAGTGGGACATTAAAAGTTATTAAAACTTTCTAATAGGATTAACGGTGTTGTCATGGCAACGCCATGAATTCGGCGTCCGTTTTCAGCGCTCGCTGCCGCGTTCAAAGAGTCATAACTCGCACAAACTGAAGCCGATTTGAGCGTAACTTGAATCGTTGGTCGAGTCGTCGACCCCAGATGTTGTGATATAGGAAATTTGAAAATGGGCGCGATAGCGCCCCTGCAGACCACCAAATAAAAATGAATGAGGAAAAAAAATTAACTTTGTCGTAGACAAAAGAAATTTGGCAAAAGAAATTTGGCACAAACATCCGTCACATGACCCCGAACAAAAATGTCATTGAGGCCACGCCCCTTTTCCCACCGTGTTGCCATGGCAACGACCCGGTGTCAACTTTGGCGTAGCTAAGCCAAATTGGTACACGCATGCGTCACGACTGTCCGAACAAAAAGTACATTATGTGGTTGCTAAACAACCAACAGGAGGTCGGCCATTTTGGGAAAATCGAGTGATCTAGCGCCGAAGGCGCCATTTCTTCTCTTTGCTCTTTTATAATCTCGACCTAGTGCGGCAGGTAGGGCGCGGTAGCGCCTCCGGTTATTGGGGCGGCGTGCGGCCACCGGCATCAACCGGCCAAACGAGACCCTCGAGGGCCTCTAAATGCCGCTTGCGGCTTTAATTCTTATTATTATTTTTCTTCTCCCCCCCCCGGAGCCAGTTTCGGCAACTTCCCACTGACGAAAAGTCCTGATTTTTTGCCCAAAATTCAATTAGGTGAAAAAAAAAACCTTCACATCTCCAAAATTTAAAATTCAAAAAAATGGCGCGTGAGCGCCCCTGGAAAAACAGCGTTAACATTGCGCCCTATGGCCAGACCCCCAAAATCCCGAAATCCCCGAAAATTTTAGTTCGTCGTAGACGAACAAAATTCGGCACAGTGATTGGTCACGTGAAGCCAAACAAAAAAACATATTACGTGGTTGCTAGGCAACCATCAGGAGGGCGGCCATATTGGCCAGAAGTGCGATCTGGCGCCGAAGGCGCCATTTCGTGCCCTCGCATTTGAACGAACTCGTCCTAGGGCGTTGATCGCAGCGACTCCCCGTTCGCTCCAGATCATCTACACAAGTGGGACATCAAAAGTTATTAAAAACTTTCTAATAGGATTAACGGTGTTGTCATGGCAACGCCATGAATTCGGCGTCCATTTTTAGCGCTCGCCGCCGCGTTCAAACAGTCATAACTCCCACATACTGTGGCCGATTTGAGCGAAACTTGAATCGTTGGTCGAGTCGTCAACCCCGGATGTTGTGATATAGGAAATTTTAAAATGGGCGCGATAGCGCCCCTGCAGAGCACAAAATAAAATGAATGAGGAAAAAAATTGAACTTTGTCGTAGACAAACGAAATTTGGCACAGACATCCGTCACGTGACCCTGAACAAAAAAGTCATTGAGGCCACGCCCCTTTCCCCACCGTGTTGCCATGGCAACGACCCGACGTCAACTTTGCCGCAGCCAAACCAAAATTGGTACACGCGTGCGTCATGACAGTCCGAACAAAAAAGTACATTACATGGTTGCTAGGCAACCAACAGGAGGGCGGCCATTTTGGGAAAAATGTACTGATCTGGCACCGAAGGCGCCATTTCGTGCACTCCCATTTGAACGAACTACTCCTAGGGCGTTGAACGCAGCGACTCCCCGTTCGCTCCAGATCATCTACACAAGTGGGACATTAAAAGTTATTAAAAACTTTCTAATAGGATTAACGGTGTTGTCATGGCAACGCCATGAATTCGGCGTCCATTTTCAGCGCTCGCCGTCACCGTTAAACAGTCATAACTCGCACAAACTGTGGACGATTTGAGCGTAACTTCAATCGTTGGTCGAGTCCTCGACCCCGGATGTTTTGATATAGGAAATTTGAAAATGGGCGCGATAGCGCCCCTGCAGAGCACCAAATAAAAATGAAGAATAAAATTGAACTTTGTCGTAGACAATGAAATTTAGCACAGACATCCGTCACGTGATCCCGATCAAAAAAGTAATTGATGGCCACGCCCCTTTTCCCACCGTGTTGCCATGGCAACGACCCGGTGTCAACTTTGGCGCAGCACATTTGTTGCTGCTCGAATAAAAAAAGGTGAAAACCACAGGCAAGGCGCAACATGGACAAGAAAGCAGTCGATGACGAGCGGAGCACCAAATAAAAATGATGAGGAAAAAAAATTAACTTTGTCGTAGACAAAAGAAATTTGGCACAAACATCCGTCACGTGACCCCGAACAAAAATGTCATTGAGGCCACGCCCCTTTTCCCACCGTGTTGCCATGGCAACGAACCGATGCCAACTTTGGCGCAGCCACACCAAAGTTGGTACTCGCGTGCGTCATGAGTCTGAACAAAAAAGTACATTACATGGTTGCTAGGCAACCAACAGGAGGGCGGCCATTTTGGGAAAAATCAAGTGATCTGGCGCCGAAGGCGCCATTTCTTGCCTTTGCTCTTTTACAATCTCGACCTAGTGTGGCAGGTAGGGCGCGGCAGCGCCTCCCGGTTATTGGGGGGGCGTGCGGCCACCGGCGTCAACCGGCCAAACGAGACCCTCGAGGGCCTCTAAATGCCGCTTGCGGCTTTAATTATTATTTTTCTTCTCCCCCTCAAAGTCCACTTTTCTTCTCCCCTCAAAGTCCACTTTCCCACTGACGAAAAGTCCTGATTTTTTGCACAAAATTCAAACACGTGAAAACAAAATTCTTCACATTTAGAAAATATAAAAAATCAAAAAAATGGCGCGCCAGCGCCCCTGGAAAATCAAAATTACATTGCGCCTATGGAGATGCCCGAAAACTTGACTTCGTCGTACACGAAAAAAATTCGGCACAGTGATTGTTCATGTGAAGCCAAACAAAAAAACATATTACGCGGTTGCTAGGCAACCATCAGGAGGGCGGCCATATTGGCCAGAAGAGCGATCTGGCGCCGAAGGCGCCATTTCGTGCCCTCGCATTTTAACGAACTCGTCCTAGGGCGTTGAACGCAGCGACTCCCCGTTCGCTCCAGATCATCTACACAAGTGGGACATCAAAAGTTATTAAAAACTTTCTAATAGATTAACGGTGTTGTCATGGCAACGCCATGAATTCGGCGTCCATTTTCAGCGCTCGCCACCGACTTCAAACAGTCATAACTCGCACATACTGTGGCCGATTTGAGCGAAACTTGAATCGTTGGTCGAGTCGTCGACCCCGGATGTTTTGATATATGAAATTTGAAAATGGGCGCGATAGCGCCCCTGCAGAGCACCAAATAAAAATGAATGAGGAAAAAAATTGAACTTTGTCGTAGACAAACGAAATTTGGCACAGACATCTGTCACGTGACCCCGAACAAAAACGTATTGAGGCCACGCCCTTTTCCCACCGTGTTTCCATGGCAACGACCTGATGTCAACTTTAGCGCAGCCAAACCAAAATTAGTACACGCGTGCGTCACGACTGTCCGAACAAAAAAGTACATTACATGGTTGCTAGGCAACCAACAGGAGGTCGGCCATTTTAGGAAAAATTGAGTAATCTGTCGCCGAAGGCGCCATTTCGTGCACTCGCATTTGAACGAACTCGTCCTAGGGCGTTGAACGCAGCGACTCCCCGTTCGCTCCAGATCATCTACACAAGTGGGACATTAAAAGTTATTAAAAACTTTCTAATAGGATTAACGGTGTTGTCATGGCAACGCCATGAATTCGGCGTCCGTTTCAGCGCTCGCTGCCGCGTTCAAAGAGTCATAACTCGCACAAACTGAAGCCGATTTGAGCGTAACTTGAATCGTTGGTAGAGTCGTCGACCCCAGATGTTGTGATATAGGAAATTTGAATATGGGCACGATAGCGCCCCCTGCAGACCACCAAATAAAATGAATGAGGAAAAAAATTAACTTTGTCGTAGACAAAGAAATTTGGCACAGACATCCGTCACGTGACCCCGAACTAAAATGTCATTGAGGCCACGCCCCTTTTCCCACCGTGTTGCCATGGCAACGACCCGATGTCAACTTGGCGCAGCCAAACCAAAATTGGTACACGCGTGCGTCATGACAGTCCGAACAAAAAGTACATTGCATGTTTGCTAGGCAACCAACAGGAGGGCGGCCATTTTGGGAAAATGTAGTAATCTGGCGCCGAAGGCGCCATTTCTTGCCTTTGCTCTTTTATAATCTCGACCTAGTGTGACAGGTAGGGCGCGGTAGCGCCTCCCGGTTATTGGGGCGCGTGCGGCCGCCGGCGTCAACCGGCCAAACGAGACCCTCGAGGGCCTCTAAATGCCGCTTGCGGCTTTAATTATTATTTTTTTCTTCTCCCCCTAAAAAGCCAGTTTCGGCAACTTCCCACCGACGAAAAGTCCTGAATTTTTGCCCAAAATTCAATTAGGTGAAAAAAAAAACCTTCACATCTCCAAAATGTAAAAAATGAAAAAAATGGCGCGTCAGCGCCCCCTGGAAAAACAGCGTTAACATTGCACCCTATGGCTAGACCCCCCAAAATCCCCAAATCCCCGAAAATTTTAGTTCGTCGTAGACGAAAAAAATTCGGCACAGTCATTGGTCACGTAAAGCCAAACAAAAAAACATATTACGCGGTTGCTAGGCAACCATCAGGAGGGCGGCCATATTGGCCAGAAGAGCGATCTGGCGCCGAAGGCGCCATTTCGTGCGCTCGCATTTGAACGAACTCCTCCTAGGGCGTTGAACGCAGCGACTCCCCGTTCGCTCCAGATCATCTACACAAGTGGGACCTCAAAAGTTATTAAAACTTTCTAATAGGATTAACGGTGTTGTCATGGCAACGCCATGAATTTGGCGTCCGTTTTCAGCGCTCGCCGCCGCATTCAAAGAGTCGTAACTCGAACAAACTGTGGCCGATTTCAGCGAAACTTGAATCGTTGGTCGAGTCGTTGACCCCGGATGTTTTGATATATGAAATTTGAAAATGGGCGCGATAGCGCCCCCTGCAGAGCACCAAATAAAAATGAATGAGGAAAAAAATAGAACTTTGTCGTAGACCAATGAAATTTGGCACAGACATCTGTCACGTGACCCCGAACAAAAAACGTATTGAGGCCACGCCCCTTTTCCCACCGTGTTGCCATGGCAACGACCCGATGTCAACTTTGTCGCAGCCAAACCAAAATTAGTACACGCGTGCGTCATGACTGTCTGAACAAAAAAGTACATTACATGGTTGCTAGGCAACCAACAGGAGGTCGGCCATTTTGGGAGAAATTGAGTAATCTGTCGCCGAAGGCACCATTTCGTGCACTCGCATTTGAACGAACTCGTCCTAGGGCGTTGAACGCAGCGACTCCCTGTTCGCTCCAGATCATCTACACAAGTGGGACATTAAAGTTATTAAAAACTTTCTAATAGGATTAACGGTGTTGTCATGGCAACGCCATGAATTCGGCGTCCGTTTTCAGCGCTCGCTGCGCGTTCAAAGAGTCATAACTCGCACAAACTGAAGCCGATTTGAGCGTAACTTGAATCGTTGGTAGAGTCGTCGACCCCAGATGTTGTGATATAGGAAATTTGAAAATGGGCGCGATAGCGCCCCCTGCAGACCACCAAATAAAAATGAATGAGGAAAAAAAATTAACTTTGTCGTAGACAAAAGAAATTTGGCACAAACATCCGACACGTGACCCCGAACAAAATTGTCATTGAGGCCACGCCCCTTTTCCCACTGTGTTGCCATGGCAACGACCCGGTGTCAACTTTGGCGTAGCTAAGCCAAAATTGGTACACGCGTGCGTCTTGACTGTCCGAACAAAAAAGTACATTACATGGTTGCTAGGCAACCAACAGGAGATCGGCCATTTTGGGAAAAATCAGGTGATCTGGCGCCGAAGGCACCATTTCTTGCCTTTGCTCTTTTACAAACTCCACCTACAGTGGCAGCGACATTATAACCACGTAGGGCGCGGCAGCGCCTCCCGGTTATTGGGGCGGCGTGCGGCCACCGGCGTCAACCGGCCAAACGAGACCCTCAAGGCCTTTAAATGCTGCTTGCAGCTTTAATTTTATTTGTTTCTATAATCTCTGAAGCTCCATTTAGATTTAAGATTTATATTTAAAATTTAGATTTAAGATTTAGATTTAAGATTTAGATTTAACATTTAACATTTAGATTTAACATTTAGATTTAACATTTAACATTTAGATTTAACATTTAACATTTAGATTTAACATTTAAATTTAGATATAACATTTAGATATAACATTTATATATAATATTTAACATGTATTTGACAACTACATAACGTGTCTTAAATGTGAAGAAAATGCGCTAAATGGCCCTCATTTATCAAACTTGCGTACGGTGAAATCAGGGCGTATGTGGGGTTTACGAAAAATCATGATAAATTGGCATTTATCAATCTGAGCTCAAATCCTACACCAAGTCAGGAGGTGGTGTACATGATACACCAATTTTAAGTAAACACTAAACAGCGCTGGAAAACAGTTTTTAACAGCATGAATTGCATTGTCACATCGCATATTGTCCTCATTAGTGATTTAAACATGAGACAGGCTACAGCGTTAATGTTTATGGGCAGACTTGATTCAATGTTGCGCTGCATCGACACGGGTCCGAGCACAGAGGCTCAGCCCGGACCAGAGACACTAGAACCTGGACTGCAGCCACAGAGGCGCTTATGGTGTGTTTTATATTTATGTTTCGTTTTTTGTTTTAACAAAATACCGCTGCTGCGCAAACTTTGTGTGGATTCCCCGCCTCACACCCGCGGCTGCAGCCGTGTACCGGGACACCGGGACTCACCTGGGTCTGCGCGAGGCCATGCTCCGTGTTCTGGTTGGTTTGAGCGTTGATTATGTGGACCGTATTCCGTGCTCGCGAGTAGCCCGGGCGTCAAACAAATCCTTCAACAGCTCCACAGCTTTCGTCGGTCCGGACGGGTTCGTTACGCCAATAATACACCGGACGCGTTTTTGTAGCCGAATTCGTCCTCAAGTGCCTCTCCGCGTGCATTCGCAAAGCTCGCTTCAGTTGGCTCCCTGTCAATCAGATGAGCGCGCTCTCGTGTGTGTACACTGCAGCCGAGGCAGCGCGCAGCAGAGCGCCTCAGCCCGCAGTCGTTTCCGCTCCTAAAGTCAAAAATGCGCTCCAAGCGCATTTTCCTCGTCTGCGGCTGGCGGTGCGAAGCCGATTTCTGTCCGAAAATGTATGAAAAACATTATTACTAAAGAAATAAACGATTGTCCTACATTGTATGATTATTTGTATGAGTGTATACAAGTTTAAGATTATTACTACGCTTTTTTATTGTGATAATTATTATTAGTAATACTAGTAGTAGTAGTATTGGGTGCTTATTTCATAAAGAGAGGAATATCGCCTGACATATGGCAGTATAGCTACACTACCTTGTAATTTTTCCACATCAGGACTCTCCCTCATGTCACTCTGCTGCTCTTTGTTTGTGGGCCTCGTCACTTTTCCCAAAAGGAAAGCAGTGAAGGTGGATGACATCAAGTTGAGGCCATTGAGCAATTTCTAGAGTTGTGCTTCACAAAACAACATCCTCATTACAAGGATCCTCGAAGAGCAGAGACTGGCAGTCAGTTGCGGACTATAGAGTTGGATATGTTGTAGCTGTATTTAGTAAAAAATAAAACGCAAGACATGCGTTCAGTTCAACTGTTAAACAAAGAAACAGGTGGAGTTAACAGCGTGGCGCTTCTCAGCGCTCGCCTGCAGTGTACATGTACGCGCTCTGCGCGAGAGAGCTCGGCCGCTCAGGGCGCACGGCTCTGAAAGGCGCGTGCGGTGTATTATTTGCGTTATTGGCGTTAGGCCTGTTTCACACCGCACACGAATTCGTGAACGAATTCGTCTTCGAAACCCTCTCGCGTGCATTCGCAAGCTGCGCTTCAAGTCGCGTCCTGTTGTGCAAATGAGAAAGCTCTTCTGTGTACAGACCGGCGCCGAGGCGGCGCGCAGGGAATCGGCGCGCGCCGCTGCCGCCTCCGCTCCTGAAACCAAAAATGGAACTCGAGCGCATTTTTCGGCGTGTAGGCTGCGTAGCGAAGCGACTTTGAGCACCAAATGTGCAAAAATCACTTTTATGAAGCAATTTCACGTCTATCCAATCGTGTACTTGGAATACATAAAGAAATATAACTTTAGGCGCATTAATAACATCATTTTCCAGGTACTACTAAATTTAGATTTTTTTTTCATATGCATAAAACACATGTTGCACTTTAAGGAGGCATATCAGTTGTATTCCTATCTTATATTTAATAGTGCTGCTTTAGAATGAACCACGAGGAGTTGTTTGAGTCCAATACTACTCCAGGCTCTTCGCCCGCGCTCCGTGGCAGTCTGAATACATGCGCTCACCGCGAGGTAGTTCGGCTAGAAAGGGCGCTCGGCTCTGGGGTCCGCGTGCAGTCTGAAACAGGCCTTAGGAGCGGAAACGACTGCGGGCTGAGGCGCTCAGCTGCGCGCTGCCTCGGCTGCAGTGTACACACACGAGAGCGCGCTCATCTGATAAACAGGGAGCCAACTGAAGCGAGCCTTGCGAATGCGGAGAGGCACTTCAGGACGAATTCGGCTACAAAAACGCGTCCGGTGTACTGGCTTAAGGCCTGTTTCACACCGCACATGAATTCGTGAACGAATTCGTCTTCGAATCCCTCTCCGCGTGCATTCGCAAGCCGCGCTTCAAGTCGCGTCCTGTTGTGCAGATGAGAAAGCTCTCGTGTGTACAGACCGGCGCCGAGGCGGCGCGCAGGGAGTCGGCGCGCGCCGCTGCCGCCTCCGCTCCTGAAACCAAAAATGGAACTCGAGCGCATTTTTTCCGCGTGTAGGCTGCGCAGCGAAGCGACTTTCAGCACCAAATGTGCAAAAATCACTTTTATGAAGCAATTTGACGTCTATCCAATCGTGTACTTGGAATACATAAGGAAATATAACTTTAGGCGTATTAATAACATAATTTTCCAGGTACTACTAAATTTAGATTTTTTTTTTCATATGCATAAAGCACATGTTGCACTTTAAGGAGACATATCAGTTGTATTCCTATCTTATATTTAATAGTGCTGCTTTAGAATGAACCACGAGGAGTTGTTTTGAGTCCAATACTACTCCAGGCTCTTCGCCCGCGCTCCGTGGCAGTCTGAATACATGCGCTCGCCGCGAGGTAGTTCGGCTAGAAAGGGCGCTCGGCTCTGGGGTCCGCGTGCGGTCTGAAACAGGCCTAAGGCCTGTTTCACACCGCACATGAATTCGTGAACGAATTCGTCTTCGAATCCCTCTCCGCGTGCATTCGCAAGCCGCGCTTCAAGTCGCGTCCTGTTGTGCAGATGAGAAAGCTCTCGTGTGTACAGACCGGCGCCGAGGCGGCGCGCAGGGAGTCGGCGCGCGCCGCTGCCGCCTCCGCTCCTGAAACCAAAAATGGAACTCGAGCGCATTTTTCCGCGTGTAGGCTGCGCAGCGAAGCGACTTTCAGCACCAAATGTGCAAAAATCACTTTTATGAAGCAATTTGACGTCTATCCAATCGTGTACTTGGAATACATAAGGAAATATAACTTTAGGCGTATTAATAACATAATTTTCCAGGTACTACTAAATTTAGATTTTTTTTTTTCATATGCATAAAGCACATGTTGCACTTTAAGGAGACATATCAGTTGTATTCCTATCTTATATTTAATAGTGCTGCTTTAGAATGAACCACGAGGAGTTGTTTTGAGTCCAATACTACTCCAGGCTCTTCGCCCGCGCTCCGTGGCAGTCTGAATACATGCGCTCGCCGCGAGGTAGTTCGGCTAGAAAGGGCGCTCGGCTCTGGGGTCCGCGTGCGGTCTGAAACAGGCCTAAGGCCTGTTTCACACCGCACATGAATTCGTGAACGAATTCGTCTTCGAATCCCTCTCCGCGTGCATTCGCAAGCCGCGCTTCAAGTCGCGTCCTGTTGTGCAGATGAGAAAGCTCTCGTGTGTACAGACCGGCGCCGAGGCGGCGCGCAGGGAGTCGGCGCGCGCCGCTGCCGCCTCCGCTCCTGAAACCAAAAATGGAACTCGAGCGCATTTTTCCGCGTGTAGGCTGCGCAGCGAAGCGACTTTCAGCACCAAATGTGCAAAAATCACTTTTATGAAGCAATTTGACGTCTATCCAATCGTGTACTTGGAATACATAAGGAAATATAACTTTAGGCGTATTAATAACATAATTTTCCAGGTACTACTAAATTTAGATTTTTTTTTTTCATATGCATAAAGCACATGTTGCACTTTAAGGAGACATATCAGTTGTATTCCTATCTTATATTTAATAGTGCTGCTTTAGAATGAACCACGAGGAGTTGTTTTGAGTCCAATACTACTCCAGGCTCTTCGCCCGCGCTCCGTGGCAGTCTGAATACATGCGCTCGCCGCGAGGTAGTTCGGCTAGAAAGGGCGCTCGGCTCTGGGGTCCGCGTGCGGTCTGAAACAGGCCTAAGGCCGAAAGGCGCGTAGTTCTGCCCGGCTCCAGCGCTGAGTCCGCGGAGCTGACAGCTGCTTTTCGCTGGTTCAGATCATGGTCCAGAGTCTGTACTGCAGCGTTATATCCACGCTTTTTTTGATAATGTGGTCTAATTTTATACCCTTTTTATATAGGCTATTTAGGCCTACTGCTTATAAAGGTCACTTTTATTATTAGCCTATTTCTTTCCCCCCCTCTTTTTTTATTTAGTAAATGTGATCTTGGATTGGCTATATGGTTAACGTGGGTTATTGACAGATTTTTTAATCTTCCTCATGCGCAAAAATATCATATTTGTTGTGTTAAAAACAACTATTTATCATTTCCTGGTTGGAGAAATGTTCTTCTTTGCCGTGTTTCGTGCGTGCGTGGCGTAAAATCCGTGGGTGAGGCCTCCTCAAACATGAATATTTTTGGGCGTTTCATTCAAATGACGCTAGGATTTCTCCGTGGCATTTACTATCAGCAGCCTTGCGTACGATAAGATCTGAGCGGAAAGCACAGGTTCATAAATGTCGCGCGCCCTCTGGCGTATATCGCAAATACACCTACGCATACACCATTTTTTTACGCAATGTTGATAAATGAGGGCCACTGTGAGGAAAGTGAGCTAAATGTTGAAAAAGTTTCAGCTAAAAAATTGTAACCACATTTTTACAATCGGCACCCCATACAGGTCTTGTCGAAATGTGACTCTAAGTCGCATTTCGACAAGAGTGGACCGGAACAGACCGGAGTGGTTTGCGGGTGTTTCCTAGCCTGATAAACCACACCCACTTCTTTTCTGCGCGAAAAAAGGTGGGTCCGGTCTGGACATACACGGTAAACAAGTTGCTGATTGGCGGCTAAGGCCTAGCTGAACCAATCACAATCGTCACAGAGAATTGACAAGGTTACGTCACTCGCTGCACCTCTATGTTGTTAGTTTAATTACCATTAACATGAACATAAGCCAAAACTAATCATGGATGAAGTAGTCGAGGATTTTGCCTCCGCGTTCTCGTGAGTTTATATTCAGTTCATATTTTGTGAGTTGGACTACAGCTGTCGTCACGTATGCTAATTGCTAACTGGTTTATTTCACTGACAATCTGTGTGCGTTAGGCCCGCCCGTTCAAACTGCTCCAATTGCGCCGTGACCACACTAACTTCCCTGCGTGGAATGGACAGGGAAATAGTATGGCAGAGCCAAGCAAGGTGTTTCCATAACCAAAAGTGAACCGCTCCGCTCCCAGAGAGGGGTCCAAACCGCTCCATCCCCGGACCACTGTTGTGTGGCCATACCGCCTTTGCTATGCCCAATCCCGTCAGATCTTGGAAGCTAAGCAGGGAAGGGCCTGGTTAGTACTTGGATGGGAGACCGTTTGGTAACACCAGGAAGCCTAGCGAATGTAGTGAGTGAGTGAGTGGTTGGTGGTGGTCGGAGGGGCCGATGGCGCAAACTGGTAGCCTCGCTTCTGTCAGTCTACCCCAGGGCAGCTGTGGCTACAATAGTAGCTTACCACCATCAAGTATGGAGTGAATGAATAGTGCAATGTAAAGCGTCTTTGAGTGTCCAGAAAAGCGCTATATAAAACCGATGCATTATTATTATTATTATTATTATTACCACTTCAGCCAGAGGCGTGCTGGTAGGGAGAGTCGGGACGTTTCCCGGTGGGCCGCTCGGTTCCGGTGCTTCTGGACCGGGCCATCAGAATAAAAATAATGAAATAATAACTCACTATACCAGTGCTTGAGCACCCCCTGAGATTGCCAAAGCACCCCCAAAGTACCCCCAAAGATTTTGGCCACTAAATCAAAGGAGCACTAGTTATCTCTAGAAACATCCCTCGGACGTTTTACATGAAAAGGAGTGAGTAGGACAGGTTTAATTCTAACTAAAGGACGGGGCTTTGTCCGAGGCCCAGTGTGATGTTAATGCGGCCGTGCGTCAGAGCGCACGCTCGGCGACAGCAGGAGACGGGCTGAGCCTGACTGCAGGGTCATTATTACAGTCATTCACTAAATTTGATCAATGAGCTGAAGTTAGTTTGATGTTATAAAGTCAGACTCTGCTCCTCTGGCTCTGAACACAAATCAGAAGTTATTATTGTGCACTTTCGACGTGAGCGCGGCTGAATCTAAAGCACAAGAACAGAGCGAGTCCTCCAGCAGCGAGACAAAGTCTGGACGAGGAAATTACGCACAACAGCGGAAAAAAGTTCACTTAAGTCATGAGCGCGTTGCCCTTCTCTCAAGTCGTGGGCATCCGTCTGATAATCAGCTCAACTTTAACATTAACTGTGTTCGAGATAGAAGGGGCTCTAGGATGCAGTGTGTGAGGGGAGCGTGAGGGGAGATTACGACGTGAGAGCAGAGCCACACATTCACGAGGACCTGCTCCTCTGGCCTCACGTCCTCCCAGGGTTGACATAAAACCGTCTCACAGAGGCTCTGCTGCTGGAGTTAAAGGCAGGTCCAGAGCGTCCTCCTCCATACAGCACTTTGACCGCTCACGACGCCTTTGCAGCCCAAACACTGCTGTTCCGTTCTCTCGGACGCCGAAAATTACGCATTTGCGGGTGCACGCGCGTTTATTACCCACATGGAAGAAACCTATATAAACAAATATGTTTTGATATAGGTTTTGATATAGGTTTTGAATATATGTGACATATATAAAATTGGCCGTTTCCTATATGTCATGTACATATATGTACATATATGTGTGCATATATGTGTACATATATGCACACATATATGCACACATATATGTACATATATGTACATGACATATAGGAAAACGGCCAATTTTATATATGTCACATAAATATGTGTACATACTGTATATGCACCTATATAATTTTTTTTTGTAAAATGATTAAAATCCATAGTTACTAGGCCACATAAATAAAAGCCCAACATGTACAAATTTACATTATTTATTTACAATCAAATAGTACAAGAACAAAAATAAGAAAAAACTGAATAGAAAAAACAATATCTAAAATGGTAGTGTTTTAACCAAGATTAGTTAAAAACACTACCATTTTTAAGATTGGTTGTTTTAACCAATAGATCGGTTGGACACCAACCAGATTGGTTAAATTTAACCAAACAAATGGAACCATTAATATTGGTTAATACTTCTGTGAATTTAATTCTAGTACCCAAATCAAATAATGTACCAACCAAGGTTATACCTCCAGTGCTGTTTGTCTTAGGTTTAGGTTTAGTTTATTTTCAAATAAGTCTTCCGACTGCAATTCAACAATAGTACACATATGTAAAACAATTTATAAGTGTAGTTAGGGTTGTTTGTTGGTTATAACACAAAAGGCAGTATCACAAACAGTTGTTTCAATAGACTCGTCATAGTTTGGCTTTAAGCAGTCAAAACAACCTCTGAACAATTTAAAGCAAACATCTTACATGTATGCAGTGACAATAAAATGTATTATTACTTGATTTGTCAATCTGGATGCTCATTGGTTGAAACGCTATCACGTAAAACATTGTATAAAGATTACATTAACCCGGAGGTGAATGTCACTTCTGCACCACTGATCGAGCTTTTATGCACTTCTGCAAAAATATTTTATTGTTTTAGTGTCTGAATACGAGAGAGTCCAGAATCTGGTCAAAACCTAACTTGTGGAAAAGTTAATGCAAACATGTTGCCTGTATCCGACTTTTGGACTGTTTTTGGTACTTATTGCCACAGCATAAACTCCAATGCCACAATGTGATTTAAACAATCTCAACAACTTCCACAGTTCATTTACATATCAGGCAATCCCCCTTTTTTTTTCTTTCTTCAAAATTGCTTTGATAAGTCCCAGGAGTTCTTTCACCCTTGCAGTCAACACATCATATGGTGTGGTGATGCCATACACACCCTTCTGTAGGAATGTCCGAAGCAGGGAGTCCAGCAGGTAGATTACCTCCTCATAGAGGAGGCATTAGTCCTTGGCTGCCATCACTGTCTCCAATACTTGGGGCTGGCAGGTGACCCCTCTCCACCTGTTTCCTTTGATTGGCAAAGGTCTGTCCCATGCTGGAATGAGAATAGAAGCAAACAATGTTTATTGCATTTCTGGGGAACAAACAATTATTTAAGCATGCTAGCTCTAATCTCCATGAAAGTATAAATCAGGACTTTTCAGTAAGGACACTAATGTTGTGTTTCTATTAAGCCCAGTGCCAGGTCAACCCTGATACAGACATGCCAACACAAACATGGTGAAAAGGTTCCATTCAGGTTCTGTACAACAGAAAATATACTGTCTTCTAATGGATTTAAATGAAAACTAGGGTGGTTAAAGTATTATTATACTTTTGATTTTTAAATATAGATTTAAAATTCCATATCTATGGAAACGCTATGTACTGTAGTGCACTTCTATTCAGTGAACAAGTACTCTGCTTCTCATTTGCTACATCATACATGCAAGGGTTTTTACTTAATAAAGGACTGCAGTTGTTGTGGGCGGCATTCCCACAGATGTGGAAGCTGGAATACACATCAGTGAAGGAACAACTGAACGACAGGTTTTTTCAGAGGTGCCAAGACAAATAATACAACAAAGAAGCAACTAAAAGACAACTATGAAGGACTCTCACCTCCATTCCCACCGTGCACATGGTCCTTCAGAGCCGTCCTTAAGGTCCTGCAACATACACAACACATCAACATCAGTAAAAATGATCAACCACAGAGTTTAAAACAATGCCATATTAACATATAACATTATTATTAAATGGATAGAGTAATACTCACATAGTATTATTTGTCATTATACAACTGTACAACAAAATTAAACGTACCAGATGTAGAATTAGTCCTAAGCCGCTGCGTGGAAACCTGGCGGGCTGCCTTCAGTCTCCTTTGATCCTCTGAAACGGTAGCGCCTCCTGGGTTTGTCCCGATTACAGAGCGTTGTGTCCCGCAGTGGTCAGCTCCTCCACCTCCTCCATCCTCTTCCTCCTGCGCAGCTCCCTCCACGCCACCTCTCGCTCCTTCTCCTCTGACACCATTCTTCACCTGAGGGTCACAATATTTCTGTTTAATGTAAGAGTAAAATGTAAGAGGAATGGCACAACACAGCCACGCCATGAAAACATATATTAACTTGCATCAAAGGTTATTCAATTTCCTGATTGTGTAAACGCACGCATGACTCCTAGCTTTTCATTTTCTTATTTATTTCATTCAAAAGTGACATCATACAATCACAACAAATCCGCCAAGCCAATACAGTATGAATGAAACGGAGCAGAGAAGAACATGTATATGTATCTGCCCCTTTAGTTACTTCACACTTTACATTTCATACTGTTGTCTTTTCTTTCACTACTGCCGCTCTTTTTTTTGTACATTCACAATGCAGATACAACGGATGCTCATGACCAAATATACAAAAAGAAAAAGTGGATCAAAATAAGAATTGCATATAATCTTACTAACAGGAGTAAAGTTGCAAATAGTACAATTGGTTCAGGAGGCACACCCTTGATTTAATTCACTGTCATCTGATATGAAAAATTATAATTGTAATTAAAGCCGCAAGCGGCATCGAACGGCCCTCGCGGGCCGTGCCTCTTTAGCGCCTCCATTGTCGCGCCATAACCCTAACGAGGGCGCTAGTGCGGCCACACTGCATTTTATTGTCCTCATGTGCCATTAATCTTTGTCAATAAACATCCAAACTACATTTTAGCCTCTCCATGTGAATAATGGCTCTAACCTGCAGAGGCGCTAGCGCGCCCGAAATCTTTTTATTTCACAAGCAGTATCGGACGGCCCTGACGGGCCGTACTTCTATGACCACTGTCCACAAGCTCCTTACAGAGGGCGCTAACGCGCTGTAATTGTGTATAATGTGAGATTTATGTGTCAGTCCCATTAGGATAACATGGGGGGCCCTGGGCGTCACCATGGCAACACCGTACAAAATACGGTATGGGTCCCATTGGCTTTTTTGATCTGGATGCCATCAACTATTTTTGTGCCAAATTTTATCCATTTCCGAGAAACAATTTTTTTCAGACAATGCATTTTTTGTTCTCAGCTTGTTTGTGCGAATGGGAGCAAATTGTAGTTTCTGATGAATCGCAAAATTCTTCGTAAAGATTGCGGCTTCGCCGCACACAAACCGTAAAACTTAGCCAAAAAATTTGGATAACTTTTGATGCCCCACATCTCGAGATGAGCTGGAGCGATCTGGAGCTAATTTGGTGAAACGCCCTAGGAGGAGTTTGTTAAAATGCGATGTCAGCGAAAACGCTGACTCAGCATTTTCCCACCTTCCTGTCAAAATGGCGGACTTCCGGTTTGTCTGGGGGCGTGGCCACAATAATATTTTTGTTTGTCGTCACATGACGAATGTCTGTACCAAATCCCGTCGCTCTACGACAAAGTTGACGTTGGCCCCTCCTCCATAGGCGCAATGTATTTTCACTTTTGTAGGTGGCGCTGTCGCGCCATTTTTTATTTCACCAATAGGAAACACACATTTAAATTAATTTTTCACCGGACCTGAATTTTGGGCAAAGTTTGGTGAGTTTTCGACTATGTTCAGGGGGTCAAATTCCTGCTCAAAGAGCAGAAGAAGAAGAAGAATTAAAGCCGCAAGCGGCATCGAACGGCCCTCGCGGGCCGTGCCTCCTTTAGCGCCTTTGTAACAGTACCGAGGTCGCTAACGTGCCTACTACATTTTATTGCCCTGATGTGCCATAAATCTTTGTCAGTAAACATCAAAACTACATGTTTAGCCTCTACATGTGAATAATGGCTCCAACCTGTAGAGGGCGCTAGCGCGCCCAAAATCTTTTTTATTTCACAAGCAGCATCAGACGGCCCTGACGGGCCGTACTTCAATGACTACTGTCCACAAGCTCCTTACAGAGGGCGCTAACACGCTGTAATTGTGTAAATGTGAGATTTATGTGTCAGTCCCATTAGATTAACATGGGGGGCCCCGGGCGTCACCATGGCAACACCGTACAAAATACGGCATGGGTCTCATTGGCTTTTTGATCGGGATGCCATCAACTATATTTGTACCGAATTTGATCAATTTCCGAGAAACTAATTTTTTTCCCATAATGCATTTTTTCTTCTCAGCCTAGAGGGGGCGCTATCGCGCCCAATGTCACTTTTTCACATTTGTTGTGTCCGGGGGCGAAAGGTCAATAAAATGTATATTTCCGATTTTTAATCGGAGTTCGTTTGTGCGAATGGGAGCAATTTGTAGTTTCTGATGAATCGCAAAATTCTTCGTAAAGATTGCGGCTTCGCCGCACACAAACCGTAAAACTTAGCAAAAAAATTTGGATAACTTTTGATGCCCACATCTGTAGATGAGCTGGAACGAATTGGGGCTCATTTGGTGAAACGCCCTAGGAGGAGTTCGTTAAAATGCGATGTCAGCGAAAACGCTGACTCAGCATTTTCCCACCTTCCTGTCAAAATGGCGGACTTCCGGTTTGTCTGGGGGCGTGGCCACAATAATATTTTTGTTTGTCATCACATGACGAATGTCTGTACCGAATCCCGTCGCTCTATGACAAAGTTGACGTTGGCCCCTCCTCCATAGGCGCAATGTATTTTCACTTTTTTAGGTGGCGCTGTCGCGCCATTTTTTATTTCCCCAATACGAAACACATATTTAAATTAATTTTTCACCGGACCTGAATTTTGGGCAAAGTTTGGTGAGTTTTCGACTATGTTCAGGGGGTCAAATTGCTGCTCAAAGAGCAGAAGAAAGAAAGTAGAAGAAGAAGAAGAAGAAAGAATTAAAGCCGCAAGCGGCATCGAACGGCCCTCGCGGGCCGTGCCTCCTTTAGCGCCTACATTGCCGAGCCATAACCCTACCGAGAGCGCTAGTGCGGCCACACTGCATTTTATTGTCCTCATGTGCCATTAATCTTTGTCAATAAACATCCAAACTACATGTTTAGCCTCTCCATGTGAATAATGGCTCTAACCTGCAGAGGGCGCTAGCGCGCCCGAAATCTTTTTATTTCACAAGCAGTATCGGACGGCCCTGACGGGCCGTACTTCCATGACAACTGTCCACAAGCTCCTTACAGAGGGCGCTAACGCGCTGTGATTGTGTATAATGTGAGATTTATGTGTCAGTCCCATTAGGATAACATGGGGGGCCCTGGGCGTCACCATGGCAACACCGTACAAAATACGGTATGGGTCTCATTGGCTTTTTGATCGGGACGCCATCAACTATTTTGTGCGAATTTCATCCATTTCCGAGAAACTAATTTTTTTCAGATAATGCATTTTTTGTTCTCAGCCTAGAGGGGGCGCTGTCGCGCCCAATGTCACGTTTTCACATTTGTTGTGTCCGGGGGTGAAAGGTCAATAAAATGTATATTCCGATTTTAATCGGAGTTTGTTTGTGCGAATGGGAGCATTTTGTTGTTTACGATAAGTCGCAAAATTCTTCGTAAAGATTGCGGCTTCGCCGCACACAAACCGTAAAACTTAGCCAAAAAATTTGGATAACTTTTGATGCCCCACATCTCGAGATGAGCTGGAGCGATTTGGAGCTCATTTGGTCAAACGCCCTAGGAGGAGTTCGTTAAAATGCGATGTCAGCGAAAACGCTGACTCAGCATTTTCCCACCTTCCTGTCAAAATGGCGGACTTCCGGTTTGTCTGGGGGCGTGGCCACAATAAATTTTTTGTTTGTCGTCAAATGACGAATGTCTGTACCGAATCCCGTCGCTCTATGACAAAGTTGACGTTGGCCCCTCCTCCATAGGCGCAATGTATTTTCACTTTTGTAGGTGGCGCTGTCGCGCCATTTTTTATTTCCCCAATACGAAACACATATTTAAATTAATTTTTCACCGGACCTGAATTTGGGCAAAGTTTGGTGAGTTTTCGACTATGTTCAGGGGGTCAAATTGCTGCTCAAAGAGCAGAAGAAGAAGAAGAAGAAAGAAGAAAAGAATAAAGAATTAAAGCCGCAAGCGGCATCGAACGGCCCTCGCGGGCCGTGCCTCCTTTAGCGCCTACATTGCCGAGCCATAACCCTACCGAGAGCGCTAGTGCGGCCACACTGCATTTATTGTCCTCATGTGCCATTAATCTTTGTCAATAAACATCCAAACTACATTTTTAGCCTTCCATGTGAATAATGGCTCTAAACCTGCAGAGGGCGCTAGCGCGCCCGAAATCTTTTTTATTTCACAAGCAGCATCGGACGGCCCTGACGGGCCGTACTTTCCATGACCACTGTCCACAAGCTCCTTACAGCAGGGCGCTAACGTGCTGTTAATTGTGCTATAATGTGACGATTTATGTGTCAGTCCCATTAGGATAACATGGGGGGCCTCGGTCGTCTCTTATGGCAACACGGTACAAATACGGTAGGGTCTCATTGGCCTTTTTTGATCGGGATGCCATCAACTATTTTTTGCCGAATTTTCTCTATTTTCCGATAAGAAACCAATTTTTTTTCCGATTAATGCATTTTTGTTTCTCAAGCCTAGAGGGGCGCTATCGCGCCAATGTCACTGTTCACATTGTTTGTGTCCGGGGGTGAAACGGTCAATAAAATGTATATTTTCAAAGCAGCATCGGACGGCCCTGACGGGCCGTACTGCATTACCACTGCTCCACAAGCACATTACAGCAGGGCGGTAAAGCATGTAATTGTGTATAATGGGAGATTATGTGCTCAGTCCCTTAGGATAACATGGGGGGGCCTCGGTCGTCTTCCATGGCAAACACCGTACAAAAATACGGTATGGGTCTCAATGGCTTTTTTGATCGGGATGGCCATCAACTATTTTTGTGCGAATTTTTCTCTATTTCGAGAAACACATTTTTTTCGATAATTGCATTTTTTCTCAGCCTAGAGGGGGCGCTATCGCGCCAATGTCACGTTTTCACATTTGTTGTGTCGGGGTGAAAGGTCAATAAAAATGTATATCCGATTTTTAATCGGAGTTTGTTTGTGCGAATGGAGCATTTTGTTGTTTCCGATAAAGTCGCAACAAATTCTTCGTAAAAGGATTGCGGGCTTCGCCGCACACAAACCGTAAAACTTAGCCAAAAAAATTTGGATTAACTTTTGATGCCCCACATCTCGAGATTGAGCTGGAGCGATTTGGAGCTCATTTGGTCAAACGCTCCTAGAGGAGTTTCTGTTCAAATGCGACGTCAGGAAAACGCTGACTCAGCATTTTCCCACCTTTCTGTCAAAATGGCTGACTTCCGGTTTGGTCAGGGGCGTGGCCACAATAATATTTTTTGTTTGTCGTCACCATGACGATGTCTTACCGAATCCCGACCGCTCTACGACAAAGTTGACGTTGAAACCCTTCTCCATAGGCGGTAATGTATTTTGACTTTTGTATGGTGGCGCTTGTCGCGCCATCCCATTTTTTTATTCCCAAACTCTTTTTTCTTCACAGCAGCATTTGGACGGCCCTGACGGCCGCACTTCGTTATGACCACTGTCCAACAGCTCCTTACAGAGGGCGGTTACGCGCTGTAATTGTGTATAATGTGAGATTTATGTGTCAGTCCCATTAGGATACATGCGGGGGCCTCGTCGTCTCCATTGGCAACACCACCGTACAAATACGGTATGGGTCTCATTGCGCTTTTTTGATCGGGATGCCATCATCTATTTTTGTGCAAATTTTTCCATTTCCCCGAGAAACTAATTTTTTTTCAGATAATGCATTTTTTGTTCTCAGCCTAGAGGGGGCGCGTCGCGCCCAATGTCACTTTTTCACATTTGTTGCTGTCCGGGGAAAGGTCAATAAAATGTATATTTTTCCGATTTTTTAATCGGAGTTTGTTGTGCGAATGGGAGCATTTTGTTGTTTACGTTAAGTCGCAAATTCTTTGTAAAGATTGCCGGCTCTGCCGCAGAACTAACCGTACGACTTAGCCAAAAAATTGGATAACGTTGTGATGCGCCCACATCTCGAGATGAGCTGGACTATGTTGAGCTTCATTTGGTGAAACCCCTGGAAGGAGTTCGTTCAAATGCGACGGTTTTCGAGGCGAAAACGCTACTCGCATTTCCCACCTTCCTGTCAAATGGTGGACTTCCGGTTTGTCTGGGGGCGTGGCCACGATAATATTTTTCGTTTGTCGTCACATGACAATGTCTGTAGCGGAAATCTCGTCACTCTACGACAAAGTTGATGTTTGGCCCCTCCTCCATAGGCGTAATGTATTTCACTTTTTGTAGGAGCGCTGTCGCGCCATTTTTTATTTCCCCAATACGAAACACACATTTAAATTAATTTGTTCACCGGACCTTGAATTGTTGGGCCAAGTTTGGTGAAGTTTTCAAGCTATGTTCAGGGGTCAGAATCGCTGCTCAAAGGAGCAGAAGGAAGAAGAGAAGGAAAGAAAGAATAAAAAAGAAATAAAGAAAATAATAATTATTTTTATGCCAAAAAACAATATCGTCGCTTTCGCGAACGACAACATATCTATACATATTTGTGGAAAGCTGCTTAACGAGCCCCCACGCAGCCGTGGGTCCGAGGTGGATGGACGAGCGCGAAGCGCTCGTCATCCACTTCGTATGTTCCAGTTGGCCATATACCCGCCATTCACTTTCATGCAATAACAAGTATTAAAGGGCCCACACCAGAGGTGTGGGCAGTCACGTGTTTTTACACGGTGAGTTTACGGTTGACAAATGGGACAGCGCTTCGGCCGCTGTTTTCGTGCGCTCCGCGCACCTAGGTACATGCGCTTCGCGCACTGCGTTGCGTTTACCCATTTAATTTTCCTGCCAATAACAAGTATAAAGGCCCACACGCAGAGGTGTGGGCAGTCACTGTTTGAGACGGGGGATGAGGTGTTACGGTTTTGACATGGGGAAACAGCGCTTCGCGCTTGTTTTCGTGCGCTCCGCCGCACTTAGTACAGTGCGCTCCGCGCACTGCGTTTGCGATTTACAATAGGCCCTTGCGCACGGCAGGCCGCTCGGGCCTAATTAAAGCCGCAAAGCGGCATCGAACGGCCCCTTCGCGGGCCCGTGCCTCCTTTAGTGCCTCCATTGCTGCGCCATAACCCTACGAGTCCGCACCGAGCGCTAGCGCATCAAAAAACTGCCACACTACATTTTAGCCCTGATGCTGCCATAAATTCTTGTCAGTAAACATGCAAACTACATTTTAGCCTCTCCATGTGATAATGGCCTCCAGACCCTGTACAGAGGGCGCGTAGCGCGCGCCAAAATCTTTTTTTTATTTCACAAGCAGCAATCGGACGGGCCTTATCGGCCGTACTTCAATGACTACTGTCCACAAGCTTTCCTTACAGACGGCTGAGGACGCGCTGTAATTGTGTTTAATGTGACGATTTATGTGTCAAGTCCCATTAGGATAACATGGAGCTCGGCCGCCCCCATGGCAACACCGTTACAAAATACGGTATGGGTCTCATTGGCTTTTTGATCGGGCTGCGCATCAACATTTTTGTGCGAATTTTATCAATTTTCCGAGCAAACTAATATTTTTCCCATTATGCATTTTTTCTTCTCAGGCCTAGAGGCCGCTATCGCGCCCAATGTCACATTTTTCACATTTGTGCGTCGGGGGTGAAAGGTCATAAAATGTATAATTTCGATTTTTAATCGAGTCTTGTTGTTGCGAATTGGAGCATTTTGTGTTTACGTAAGCGCAAACAATTCTTTGTAGAGATTTCTCTCTCTATCTCTACATAATCCGAACTTAGCCCAAAAAATTTGGATAACTTTTTGCATGCCCCACATCTCGAGATGAGCTGGAGCGATTTGGAGCTCATTTGGTCAAACGCCCTAGGAGGATGTTCGGTTAATAATGCGACGCGTCAGCGATAAACCTGACCTCAGGCGACGTGGTCACAACTCCTCTTGGCATCCACAAATGTGTCTGAGCTCTCACGGTTTGTCTGGGGGCGTGGCCACAATAACTATATTTGTTGTCGACACATGACGGAAATGTCTGTACGAATCTCTCGCTCTATGACAAAAGTTGCACGTTTGGCCCCTCCTCCATTAGGCGCAATGTATTTTCACTTTTGTAGGTGCGCTGTCGCGCCCATTTTTTATTTCCCCAATACGAAACACATATTTCATGTAATAGTCACCTGACATGGGCAAAGTTTGGGTTGAGCTTCGACTATGTCAGGGGTCAAATTGCTGCTCAAAGCAGCAAAGAGAAGAAAGAGAATAATAAAGAATTAAAGCGCTAAGCGGCACTCGAACGGCCTCGCGGGCCGTGCCTCCCTTTAGCGCCCTTGTGTAGACAGTACCGAGGGGCGCTAAGCGTGTTTACTACATTTATGCCCTCATGTGGCCATAATCTTTGCTCAGTAAAATCAAACTACATGATTTTAGCCTCTCCATGTGAATAAAGGCTCCAACGTGCAGAGGGCGCTAGCGCCCCCAAATCTTTTTTATTTCACAAGCAGCATCAGACGGCCCTAGCGGCCGCTACTTCCATGACCACTGTCCACAACCTCCTTACAGAGGGCGGCTAACGTGCTGTAATGTGTATTAATTTGAGATTTATTTTGGTTTGAGCCGGTCGCGTTACGTAACATCCAAAGCTTACAGAGTCTGCCTCTCAAAGTTGCTCATGCCCTTCCCAATACGCTGTTAAGTGAGGTTTCCAGTTTTGAGACTGAAATGTCTCCTCTTTTAGAGCCAGACTATTCAGAAACCGATGTGTGATAAAGCAGCAGCCACTGGTCTCAAGCATTCACGGTAGTTTTTGATGAAATCCGAAGGATGTAGAAGGTCCGACAGGATAGTTGTATGTATAGTTTTTGTTGTCATGGTGTAAAATCCATAGGTTCAGTGAAGTTTTGGACATTGAAGAACAGTTTAATAATCACGGAACAGTCGAACAATCTGCGAAAACAATCTCATTACCTTAATCACATATGTATTAGTTTATTGTGAACCCTTTGTTTCATAAAAGTAACAACATTGTTTATTCATAATTTTTAGTTTTACGCACTTAAAAGTATTGAACAGAAAAAATCGAATAATCGCATCGCAATCGCAATAAATTGTCAGAGAGAAAACCGCATAGGTTTTTTCTCAAAATCGTGCAGCCCTACCTTGTAAACCGACAAACTTAGCTGGGATTGCACTGTAAATTTAAATCTCAAATATAGCTAATGATGCGCGGCTAGTTTTATGTAGCCTACCAGAAGCCCGAAGACCATGATGTGTTAGCCGTAATTATTAATAAAAACGCAGCGCTGGCTCTATTTCTGACACGCGGGCTCTCTCTCTCTTCTCTCTCTCTCTCTCTAAAAAGCAGGCATACTGTTTAACACCGCGTGGTTTCGCTTTTCTTTTGCGTACAGGAAACTTAAACAGTTTATATGCCACGATGGACTCACATCGAGCTGAGAAGCAGCATGGGTTTTGGATGTTCTCACGAAGGGCCGAGAGAGGAGATCGAAGGAGAGAAATAGGCGCAGAGGTCTGAGGCTACGGGCGGCGCGATGGGAGCAGCTTCAAAAACGTTAGGCTATTGATGCAAACTTCATAAATATTGTCCGTTTCACTCACTGTTTGTTAAACATTACAATTAAATGTATTTTAAATAGATTTTTTTTCTTTTCCATTTTTGAAATAAGAGCGGCGGCCCCGCCGCCTCCTTTAATTAACATTGAGGAACACTGATGGGGCAGACTCCACGATGGCAAACACCACACAAATACAGTATGGGTCCCATTGACTTTTTTTGATCGGAGATTACCAATGATTTTTCTTGCAGAATTCATCCATTTCCCGAGAAACCTTTTTGACACCCACAGCATTTTCTACATGGGGTGCGCCAATGGTCACTTTTCACTTTTTCACTTTTTTGGTGTCCAGGGTGAAAGCGTCAATAAAATGTCTATTTCAGATTTTGGAAATGGAGTTTGTATGTGCGAATTAGAACAAACTTTACAGGTTACAGTAAATTAATGGACTGAGCATTTTCTCAAAATGGCGGACTTCCGGTTTGTCAGGGGCGTGCCTCCATTTCCACACCTGTGTAACCATACCAAGCGGCGCTAGACGCGCCCACTCCATTTTATTGTCTCTAATCTGTGTCAGTAAACATAAAAAGATACACTGAACCTCTTCATGCTGCATAATGTCTCCAAACCTACAGAGGCGGCTAGCGTGGCCAAAATCTTTTTTATTTCACAGTCACAATCGGACGGCCCTTAACGGGGCCGTACTTCAATGACTTACAGTCCCACAAGCCCCTTACAGAGGGCGCTAACGCGCTGTAATTTTGATATAATGTGACATTTATGTGTCCCACCCCATTAGAATAACATGGGGGACCTCGTCGTGTCCATGGCAACACCGTACAAAATACGATATGCGTCCTATTGCTTTTCTGATCGGGATGCCATCAACTATTTTTGTGCCAAATTTTATCCATTTCCGAGGAAACTAATTTTTTTCCCATAATGCATTTTGTCTCAGCCCTTAGAGGGGGCGCTGTCGCGCCCCAATATAACTTTTTGACTTTTGTTGTATCCGGGGGTGAAAGGTGAATAAATGTATATTTCTGAATTTTTAATCTTGAGTTTGTTCTGTGCTAATGGGAGCAATTACTTGTTTATGTTAAATCGCAAAATCTTCGTACAGATTGCGGCTTTCGCTGCACACCAACTGTAAAACATAGCCAAAAAAATGTGGATAACTTTTGATGCGTCACATCTCGAGCATGAGCTTGAGTGATTTTAACTCATTTGGTGAAACGCCCTAGGAAGGAGTTCCGTTAAAATGCGACCGTCAGACGAAAACGGCTGACCTCCAGGCATTTCCCAGATTTCCTTTCAAAATGGCGGACTTCCCCGGCGTTGGTCAGGGTGTGGCCAGCAATTATATTTTTTGTTGTCGTCACGATGACAAATGCTGTACCGAATCCCTCGGCTCACGACAAGTTGAAATTGGCCCCTCCTCGATAGGCGCCAATGTATCTTCACTTTTGTAGGTGGCGCTGTCGCGCCATTTTTTATTTCCCAAATCTTTTTTAGTTTTCACAAAGCAGCATCAGACGGCCCGCTATCGGGACCGGGTGTTTCTATGACCACTGTCCAAGCGTCGCTTTACAGAGCGCCTAACGCGCTTGTGAATGTTGTATTAATGGTGACGATTTATGTGTGCGGAGTCCCATATAGCGATAACATGGGCGGGCCCCGGCATCACCATGGCAACACCGTACAAAATACGAGTATGGCGTTCCCATTGAGGCTTTCGGATCGGGAGTGCCGGATCAAACTATTTTGTGCCGAATTCATCATTCCGAAGAAACTAATTTTTTATCATAATGCATTTTTTCTTCTCGCCTAGGGGGGGCGCGTATCGGGCGGCCCAGTGTCACTTTGCTTGACAATTTGTTGTGGTCGCGGGGTTGAAGGTCAATAAATGTATATTTCGATTTTTAATCGGAGTTTGTTGTGGCGAATGAGGATTTGTGTTACGGTAAGTGGCAAAAATTCTTCGTAAAGATTGCGGCTTCGCCGCAAATAAAGCGAAGCTTAGCCAAAAAATTTGGATAACTTTGATGCCCCATATCTCGAGATGAGCTGGAGCGATTTGAGCTTCATTTGGGGTTGTAACGCCCTAGGAGGATTTTCGTTAAAATGGTGATGTCAGCGAAAACGCTTGACTCAGCATTTTCCCACCTTCCTGTCAAAATGGCGACTTCCGGTTGTCTGGGCGCGTGGCACAGATAAATTCTTGTTTGTCGCTGCACATGCACGAATGTCTGTACCGAATCCCGTCGCTCTGCGACAAAGTTGACGTTGGCCCCTCCTCCATAGGCGCGAATGGTATTCACTTTGTAGGGTGGCGGCTGTCGCGCCATTTTTTATTTCCCTAATATGAACACACGGATTTAAATGTAATGTTTCACCGGACCTTGAATTTGGGCAAAGTTTAGGTGAGTTTATCGACTATGGTCAAGGGGGGTCGAATTGCCTGCTCAAAGAGCAGAGAAAGAGAAGGAAGAAAGAAGAAGAAAGAAGAAGAAGAATAATTAAAGCCGCAAGCGGCATCGAAGGATCCTCGCGGGCCGTGGCCTACATTGCCCCACGCCTCTTGGTAAGTAGAACACAGATAAAAATTACATTTAGGCATGTCCTGTGAATACATGGCTCCTGCGTCCTGAAAGAGGCGCTAGCGCGACACCAAATGCATTTTTATTTCACAAGCAGCATTGGACGGCGGTACTTCCATGACCATTGTCCGGCCTCCATATGTGCTGCATCTCCATTGCCATTGCCTCTGTAACCGCCTAGCGTGAGGCGCTAACGGCCCCACTACATTTTTATTGCCTGAGTGGTGCCAGTTAATCTTTGTCTCAGTAAATATCAAAACAAACATTTGATGCTCTCGTCTT